>PVJH01035960.1:0-19214 GCA_004026705.1 Nesogale talazaci | reverse complement strand
GTTCACCCAGGCCGATGGCCTCCTTCTGTGTGGGTTTAGCTCACTGCACAAAGATGGCTGCCTGTTTTAAGACAGGATTTTAAGCGGCCCGGTGCTATTCTTTCTGAGAAGTGGGCACCCTCTGATCTCTTCACCACACTTGCTTATAGAACCCTGATCTTCATGATGGTAAGGCCTGAGCAAGGCTGCATCATAAAACCCGTTTGTTTTTATGTGAGGTTAGGGCTTACAGTTGAGTGCAAGTTCAGAGTCCACTCATCTATCCAAGGTGTACACGTGGCTCTGTGACACTTTAGTGGCAGAGTTATCAGTTCATTGAGGGCTATCATGTGACCTCCACGGGGCCTTTCGTAAACTTTATAATTGTATCCCTAAACTAGCCACTGGTATAGAATTTGGAATATTGTTGAGATAGAAGGGGACATTGGCATATGGGGGCTCTTCTTAGGCTAAATTACGTGAGATGTTCCATTTTACATCTTTAAAAACCTGTGACTGAATCCTGCTGGAGAAAGCAATGAGGGTTAGACACGGGCACAAAGTTCAGTACCTCTCCTCCGCTGTGGCAGAGCTAAGACATGTCTTAGAACAGCAAGACAATATGAAAGGCTTTCAGGTTTTACAGTCTGGCTTTGATGAATAGGGTACCCATCCCAGGTTTAAAACATGCCTGGCATCAAAAGAATGCCTCCTGCATCTCTCAGGGTGTCGCCACTCAGCCAGAGTGATTGCATGTCCGGACAGAGCCACACGTCTCCCAGATGGGCTTCCTCCAGGTGACAGAGCACTGGATAAGCTCCCGCAATTCCATGGGAACAAGCCTGTTACTTCACTGCCTTTGTGTGAAAACGAATCCTCTGGTCCCGGGGGCTGTCAGACAGGAACTGTGAGTACCAGTAAGGGATTCCCTAGGGCCCCTGATGAGAGTGCTGTAGCTAAATCTGTATGCGCCGAGCCCCATGAAAACAAAGTACCACTTCCTCCAAGATGGGTAGGAGTCCTCTGTCATCGCCTGTTGGACTCAGCAACGGCCATAGCCAGAGGAGCATTGGTGAGGGGATTTCCTGTTGTGACCCTTTCTCTCCTGGGGCCTACTTCCTACACAGACCCATGAAGCAAGCACCAGAGTGCCTGAGAAGGCAGCCAACGGCAGCCACTAGAGAGGGCATCTTACCTACCTTATTTTTGAAAGCTTCCTCTGCAGTGACCGCTCTCGGGTGGCCTTTCCTTGGTGCATTGGTATCTTCACAGTAGTCGATGCCCCTTTCAGGGAGAGTCCTCCGCACCACTCCTCCCCAGCACCCTCTGCTCCATCACCCTTCCATGCTTGTCCTTTCTGAGTCTTCAGCCACAGCCACACCGTCCTGCGCGCCACTGTCCAGGAGATGACACACCTGTACCTCTCTCCCAAGCAAATTGGATGCTTTATCCAAGACTCTGTTCACTGGGAAGAGGCCTTGCCTGACTGTGATAGGTAGGTTTGTTGTGCCAACATGGCCAATGAACACATGTGAGATCAATTGAAGGGCGGAGTTATAAATGGCTCAGTGAGCCTCACCCTTTGTTTCTTGCTCGTGGATCTTTGGACCAGCCACACCTATGGCGCACCTAATCCATGGACTATGTCACTATGAGTTGAGGTTCCTTCAAGCCCTGCTTCACCATGCTACTGAACATACATTTCTTGAGCTGGGGACTGTTGGACTCTGTCATCTGGCTGACTGTTGGTGACCTGCTTTGCCATTTGCTGTTTGTGACAGGGTAGCCTGAATTGCTCTACAGAGGACTACTCGGTGGCCCTCAAGACTCGAAGGACTGCCACTGCCAGTCTACTAGCTGTCTCATGCAAGTGAGTTTCACCAAGCCATTTGTACTGCTTTATAGATTAGTTAACTGTTTATTTCTTTTTGGAGGGGAGGGGGCATCACATCCCTCTGGTGGTGGAATAGGAGGCCCCACCTTTGCTCCCGTAGAGCCGCTGCTGGAATTGAACCTCCATCCCAGTGGGCTGCAGTCCCGAGCACAACCACTGCGCCACCGGGGCTCAGCCCCACTGTTTATTGCTTATATTAGATATCTTCCTATCTACATAAATAGATAGACATAATTACTAGTGTCCTGGTTTGTTTTTCTAGAGAACCCTGTTTAACACAATAATCATCTCTCCACAGTCCCTGAGTGAGGCTGCAACACACCGGCTGTCCACTTCTGGACCCACCTAGTTGCTAGACCTGTTGTTCTTCTCCCACGAGACCCTCTGTGTGGATTGAGGAAGAACTATGAGCATCCCAGACCTGGAGGTAAACCCAGGCAAACAGCTTCCCAGTGTTCTCTGCTTTCAGCCAAGCTCCATCTGAAATCAGCAGTGACATGCTTCAGAATCCAGGTTAAGATTCTGGTAGCTCCGTTTGGTTGGTTGGCTGGCTGGTGGGTGGGTTTGCTCTTAAACTTTTTATGGTGAATTGGGTAAAACTCTACAGAGTAGATCCATATATACGTTCAAAAATCCATATATACGTTGCTCCATGTCCTCTATTGCAATCCTCACAATGTAATATCACTGATCCCACCTCCTCTGTTATCGCAGGGTTGTGTACATAACAATATCTATGGCTGTTGCCTTTAGCTCTTAAAGTTCTCCCAGTGTCTTCTTCCATGTCACTATCTTTTTTTTTTTTTTTTGGCCAGCCACCCAGGACTGGGCAGTATTTTGTACAGTGCTACATGGGGCTGCTGTGAGCTGGAATAAGCGGGACAACCCCTAACACAATTGCAACAGCAACAGAATCATGGCTATCCCTTGGGCAGACGTTCAGGCTTCAGAGTTCACTTGGTCTCCTGTGTTCAAGGTTCAGATTCTTCAAGTACCACTAGATTACCTGGGTCATATGCCCGAGTGGTTGAGCAACCTGAACTGCAACCTGGGGCTGGTAGAGGGGCAATGGTTGGCGGGGGTTTGGGGGGGGGGGGCGCTCACAGCATCAGTCATCTGACTTCCTGGGTGTTATGGGCTGAATTTCTCCAACTCAGGAAAACAAAAACCTCTTGCTGCCACAAAATCGATCCCGGCTGGTGGTGACTTTCTAGGACAGTGCAGAGCAGCCCATGTGGGTTTTTAAGACTAAGATCTTTATGGATATTGAAAGCCTCCTATTCCTCCTGTGGATTGTGTCTCTCCCGCCCCCCCAGGATCTGTGTTGTAAATTCTAATTTCCATGCCAGGGGTTACCCGCTTTGGGACTGGGAGACTTTCTTGTGCTAATGAGTCAGGCTTCCTGTTGGGAGCGTGTGGAATCCAACCCTTCGCTCATGAAAGAGCTTTTAAAAGCAAGGAGGAAGCAGATGGGGAAGATGGATGCCAAGCCCTGAAGATTGCCCAGGAAGGAAGTTGAGGAGCTGTTCAAGCTGCTCAGCCCCAGGTAGGATCACCACTTTGATCTGAACCAGCTTTATCCTCCGTGGCCTGACCCTCTCACATTGATGCTTCTCTTCTGGGTGTTCTTTAGGTTGCTGCCAGCACAAATGGCGAGACGTGTCAATTCCTTGGAGGAATAACTATCTCTGCCTGGAGCAGATCTTAACATTTCTCTTCCGAGCAATGATGCGCTGTCACTCTGGTTGTGAGTTTGGAAGGGATGAAGGAAGGTGCACCTGGATCTTGGGGACTATAGGCAGGTCTCCTCCTGCCAGTGAATAAACTTCCCTAAGTGAAATCAGAGAAGAATCCTGATGCAAAAGGAGTTTCCCCCAAAAAAGGTAGAAACTATCCACATGAACACAGATGGAAGAAAGGAGGGGGAAACCTTCACACAGCAGGATAGTGGGCAGCATGAGAGAATCAGGATGGAGCCGCAAAACACTCACTAGCATGGAGGGACTTGGAGGACATGATGGTGAGTGAAATTCAGCTGTCACCAAAGGACCAATGTTGTATGAGATCGTTATTATGAAAAGTCAATAAAAAAATGTTGACACTCAAGGAAGCACTAAAGGGGAGGTTGTTGACTAGAGGGTAAGAAACATGGTAACTTGGGTGAAGGACAAGGCACTATATGATAAGAGGGGGGTTCATATGAACAAATGGAGGCAGAAGACAACACTGGGTGGAATGCAAGCCTTAAAGGCAACAGAGGGGGCTGAGCCCCAGTGGCGTAGTGGTTGTGCGCGGGACTGCGGCCCACTGGGATGGAGGTTCAATTCCAGCTCCACGGAGCAAAGGCTGGGCCTCCTACTCCCACCACCTGAGGGCAGTGATGCCCCCAAAAACAAAAACAAAACAAAACAAAAAAGCAACAGAGGGAAATGCACATTCTGCCGTGAACACAATCCTGCAATAGTTGTGATGCTTTGACAGACACACACATGCTAACAGATGTAGGAAGGAGGTGGGAAGTCTATTCCCAAGTATATATGGGTTTGGCAGAGGAGCTGGGTCTATGTACCTTTGCTTTTGTTTTGTTTTGTTTTGTTTTGTTTTTTTTTGGGGGGGCATCACTGCCCTCTGGTGGTCGTGGGGGCTACCAGCCTTGCTGCTGCTGGATTTGAACCGCCAAGCCAGTGGGGCTCAGTCCCGCACTCAACCACTACGCCACCGGGGCTCAGCCAGGACCTTTGCCTTTGTTGTGAATACAGCCATGAGTGTGGCGAGGCAGAGGGCGCAGCAGGAAAAGTTCTCAGGACCAAAGGCTTTGGGAGAATGACCTTCTGATAGCTCAGTGGGCATTAAGGTCAACCGGCATATCCTAGTTCTCAAAGGCAATGGTCGGCATCCTACTTTGGTGAATAGTGGCCGGGATCGTAAAAAACCAAGAGCGGCCATCTAAGGTGCAATTCTTGGGCTCTCCATGTCCAGAGGAAAGAAGAGAGATGGAAATGGGAAGAGCCGTGGAAATGGAGCCCATTGGGCTCCTGAAACACACAAACAGGAGTCTCGACAGCCCTGACTCTAGAACGAGTGGGTGCATGGCTACCCCTACCAGTTGCTCTGAAAAGGACAATGCCATGGGAAAGTTCCCTGGAGAAGAGTCATGGAGGGGAGATGAGCCGGTCAGGATGCAGTGTAGCGATGAAGAAACATATGACTTTCCTCCATTTCCTAAATGCCCCCCATCCCAATTCTACCTTACAAATCCAGCTGGACCAGAGCATGTACACTGGGACAGATAAGAACTGGAAACATGGGGAATCCAGAACAGATGATCCCTTCAGGACCAGTGGTGAGAGTGGTGACACCGGGTGGAGGGAAGGTGGGGTAGGAAGGGGGAACCGAATATAAGGATCTACATATAACCTCCTCCCTAGGGGATGGACAACAGAAAAGTGGATGAAAGGAGACATCAGACAGTGTAAGATATGGCAAAATAATTATAATTTATAAATTATCAAGGGTTCTCAAGGGAGGGTGGGGAGGGAGGGGAAAAAACAAGGAGCCGATGCCAAGGGCTCAAGCAGAAAACAAGTGTCTTGAGAATGATGATGGCAGCGGTGCACAAATGTGCTTGACACAATGGATGGATAGACAGACTGTGATGAGAGTTGTAGCAGCCCCGGAGAATGAGCTCACAATGAAGAAGAACGTTCTGTAGTGAGTGGGAGAAAACTGTGGAACAGAAGTCAGAATTATAAAAGAGGCCCGCCTTACTCAGCAGATAGAGACTGTGGCTGGAACTCCATGAGGATGGCCTTGCAGGGCTAGAACTGGCTTCCATCGTCACACCATCGCTGAGCCTAGGAGGAGGCCTGGGACAGCAGGGTGATGTGGCCCCCCTCGGACAACCTGCCATTGAAGATGGCAAAGACAGCGTGTACGGAGAAAAGGTTCAGAGGGCTGGGGGAGAAGGGGGAGCAGGGGTGCGTGATGGTGCATTGAGGGGAGTGCGAGGGCTGCGCAGAGCTAAAAAGTGCATGAAGAGCCGGGTGAGCTAAAACCAACGTTCTTCTCAGTAAACCTTTACCCAATTGGCAATACAAAGCTAAACACTAAAACAAAGACACATTGTTCGAAGAAGGAAGTATGGTTGCTTTCTAGAGCAAGGGAGATTTGGCGTTTCATTGGTCTCCATCTGATTTGTGCCAGTACCACTATCCTCATCCAGATCTCTGCAGGCAATGCCTTCCCAGTCAGCGCCCTAACATTCCCATAGAGCCTGGGAGAAAGCGTACCCCTGACAGGCAGTACAAGTCTTCCATCAAGAGAAGAGCATTACCTGACCCACAGGTAGGCTGCATGAACTGAGGGGCTCTTCCATGCAAACTACTTGGTGCTAGACCCGTGTCTGGAGTTGGGAGTTCAAACCTCGAAGCTTTGCTTTCTCTTCTCTTTGGTAAATTATCCAGTGGGATCAGAAGTAGCCAGTGCATGGTTGCCATAGCAATCCGGTGCAGCAGTCAGCCCTGCTCTCCATCCTCCCTCACCACCAGTGACAAGAGAAATCATCTTAAGGCCCCTCCAGGCCATGAATTTCCCGTGTTCCATTTCCACAGTAATATGGTCATTCGTGCACTTATTGAATACGCGAGAAATTTGGTCCCAGAATCTTATTTTGCTAAGATTTCCTGGGACTACTTCTGTTCCTAACTACTGTATTAGTCAGGGTCTCAGCAGGAACCAGTGTCTATGCCAGATGGTTCAAATGAAGATATCTTAATGAAGAGACGTTACAGTGTCATGAGCAGAGTTAAGAGCAAATGAGGGATATTAAGGCACTCAGAGCTTATCAACAGTGTGAAGTCTCCACGGCTAAGAAGGCAACGAAAGGAAATAGTTACCAATAGAAGTTACTAGAATATTTATGGAAAGAGGAAATGAGAATGGGTGTCATGGAGGAGGGGGGACACATGGCAGAAGGTGTAGTCCTCAGAGGGTTGCAGCCACTGGCAGAGACGTGAAACAAGTGCAGAGAGAGAACAGGTTAGAAACAGTCCAACCTCGTTACCAAACCCAACTGGAAGCTGGAAGGAGCCCACGTGATTGGATGCAATGAAAGGGTCAGTTGCCTACATTCAAGCAGGCAGATAAAGGCTGCTGTGTTAGGCCACCGTTGACTGGAGAAATAAACCCGGAACCCTCCTATGTATGTAAGAAAGCGCTTTATATCTAGCAGCTTTATACATCAGAAGAACATCCCAGTCCAGTCCAACTCGAGTCCATAAGTCCAATACTAGTCCAGACACCCCTCTTCAGACTCATTCAGCTAAATGCAAAGATGCAGGAGGCAGTAAGATTGGTGGGTGCAGGCCGGTGGCTGCAAGGTCATGTGGATCCAATGGCAGTAGATGCGTCACAGGGTCCTGGCTAGCATGAAAATGGAGGCAGGGAGAGGGGGAGGTTTCTAGGACCCTCATGAGGAGTCCTTGCCCACAAGGAGGCACTATCATGCTGTGACCTGATTGGCGGGCTAGATTCCACCCCTACAGTTCAAGTTGACATGAAATTATGTAACAACCACTGCTGGAAATGGAATGCAGGACAGAAGACAAAAGGAGAATAACCAGCCCACCAGGTGTTGCACACTAGATGAACATGCTCCTGTAATAAAGTGACCAGATTTTAAGCAGGACATCATTGACCGGGGGTGGGGTGGGGGGGGGTGGAGCTGGAGGGTTTCTTGATTTAAAATCTGGTCTATATGGAGCAACAAAAATGTTCATAGAATGCAAAAATAGTATTGCAATATATTTATTTTAATTTTAAAGTGCCACAGGACATTGTTAAATTGTTAAAAAGTGGGAAGTCTGGTCACTTTATATCCTATAATCTTAACCTAATACCATGAAGGCAGGCACACTTATCATCCCCATTTTGGAGTTGAGGAATTAGGCTCGGAGAATAGCTTGCTCTTCGAATAGTAAATGGTGGAGCTGCAGCTTGCACCTGGGCAAATCGAACTTGTGTTTTTATATCCATTTAAATGAGATTATAGTGAGTTTCAAGGGTTCAATTGGAGGAGACGTGAGGACAAACATTGAGATCAACTGTATGGTGGATTACCCAGGAAGCAAGGTAAACACAGACTTGCTTGTGCTTCCTTACTTATCTGTGGTGAACAATTTCACCAGAAGTTTTATTATGTAAGCACAACTTAGCCCATGTTTGCCTTGCTTACTGGATACTCTGGCCCCATCAGAGACTCTATATTTGAAAAGAGGCTGTAGGAAGTTGCTGTGGGATTGGGAGAGAGACAGATGCTGGCTCCACTTAGAAGCAGAATCTTCGATCTGGTGAAAATATGTGAAATTGTTCACTACAGCTTAGTAAGCAGAATTACACCCTTGCTTGTTGGGTAATCCAACATTGGCAGTACTGGGAAGCATGGGAAGCTGGCCTAAAGTCACCTCTTAAGCTTCCTCTCCAAGAGCAGATAGAGGCTGAGCCCCGGTGGGGTAAGTGGTGGACTGCGGGACTGTGGCCCGCAGGCTTGGCGGTTCAAATCCAGCGGTGGCTCTCAGGAACGCTGGGTAGCGCCCACGACCACCAGAGGGCAGTGATGCCAAAAAAAGAGAAAAGAGCAGATCGAGACCACATCTTGCTTCATCAAGCCCTTCAGGAATGAAGAAGTCAACTGACCTTGGCTCTGTTGGGTAAGTGCTGGGCTGCCAACCACACCGTAGGCAGATCACGTCCACCCAAGGGAGCAAGATGAGGCTATCTGCATTGGTAAAGGTGAACATCTTCTGAAACCCTGTAGCCTATGAACTGGAATCAGCTCTATGCCAGTGGGGCGAATAATCCGTTACCAGGTAGCCTGGATAGGGCAGTGAGTCTTGGGGGGAGGGGGCTGGTAGTGTTCCAGAATACGGGGGACACTGGTTGCCTGGACCTTCCATCGCCTTTTCATGTGGCAACTTGTCATATTGTTCTAGAGAGGACACTTCCTTCCACACCCCTTAGACCATTCATTTTGCTCTGAGGTCCATGATGATGAATTACACGTGGGTTTGGCTAGGATGCCCAGTGGTATAGCCAAATACTCCACTTGTCCCTGTTTCATGATGTGATCACTTTCTCTAATGTAATCTGCAGGGCGAATAGGTTGAAAAGGGAGTTTCCTTAGGGTGTGTTCTCCTCTAGACTATAAATTGAGACGGTCACAGAACCTGCTCACCCTCTCCTTTCTGCACTCTTGACACTGACAGGGGAAGGTTTGCTGTCTCTGGCAGTCGCAGGCCCATGGCGGTCTCTTTCCTAGGAATGTCCGCGCGACGCCCACCGCCCCTGAGTGGAAGCCCACTGAGTAACCCTGAATGGTGGAGCAGAGCTGCTTCTTGGGGCTTCGGAGGCTGTCAGTCTCTCCCTCAGAGCACCTGGTGGATTCGAACTGCTGACAACGTGAGGGTTGGCAACCCCACTACGCCACGGGGTTCCCTCCCACGATGTATTGCACTTTGACCTCCACGTCCCAGATTTTAGCCGTCTGAGCACAGGGGTTCCAGGTGAGAGAGACCCAAGGGTGGGAAGCCCCAGAAAGAGGAATTCATCCTCTGCCACTCCAAGACAAGATAAACAGTGGAATCAACACACCCCCGACAGAGGAATAGTTAGTCAACTTTTTTTCTCTCAGGGCTCGAGAGATCAAAATTGCTTTTTACAAAATAATAAAAAGGAAGCAGCCACTGCGGTTTCTCTTGACACCAGCCCAATTTCTTGGCTGTCACAATACTTCCAAATAACGTTTGGAAGACTATGCCGGCTGTCTCATTTCCCCTAAAACCCAGGGCAGCAGCAACAACAAAGCCTGCCGCTCCAGCTGCATAATCAGGCTCAGGGTTGATTGGGCCTAAACTATTTACAACGGTAAAATCACATTATGCAGATATCAGGGTGGGGTTATTGTGAGTCTGTGGCTTACAGCCCACACTCCTGGGTTCATGACTTCCTGGTCTTGGGTAACCCCTGAAGCCTGCCTGGTGCCCGCTTATAGCAATCACACCTTCCTCGTGGAAGATAGACGTGCTTACATACATGTACATGTACATTCCACCGTACTCCGGGGGATGTGCTGCTCTCCAGCCCCCCTCCCCACACAGACACATCTTCCAGAAACATCTATATCGCCCTGTTGTCTTGCTTCCTTCCATCCATGGGTAAACAGCAGCAGCAACAATCTTGCTGAAATGGAAGGAAAGCCGGCATCAAGTTGACCAGAATCACAGTGCCCCGATGGAGACCTTGGGCGCTGCCAACAGTTCACAGACTCCATTGCTGGGAGTTGGAAGCTTGAGTCCACCCAGAAGAAGAAAGGTCTGGTGCTCTCCTTCTAGAGGAGCAGTCACTGAAACCCATGATAAGGGTCAGTCTACTGGGACACCCAGGAGGACTGTGGCGATCATGTATCTATGTAAATTTCATGATTGAAAGTCTAGGGGTGGTGTCTAGCCTGTGAATCTGGAGATAGCCATTGAGTAGCCACTGAGGCCTCTGTGTGATCATGGCTTTTTCCTGAGACTTCTGGGAAATCTCACAATATTTCCCTCATGGAGATGAGAGGCCATCTCTCCAGTTGTTGGGAGTCAGTCCCTGAGACGATGAACTACGGACAAGACAAAATGGCAGCGTCTGAGAAGCTGGAGGAGCCGGAGAAGACACACGGCCTTACCCTAATGGAACCTGACCTCTGAAGCTGGAGAAGCCAAGTGGAGACCCTTGCCAGCGCTGAGTTGCTTCTACCACTACTGGATGCTATTGATGGACCCTGAGCTCTGGAAGCGGGGAGCCATGGGGAGACCCTTGCCAGCGCCGGGATTATGCATCACTAACCTGTGACTTTGTGAGTCGGAAGGAGACTTTATAGACTGGTATCAGGCATATGGGCTAATATCAGACTTATGACTCTGGACTGGACTGGACTGGGATGCTTTCTCAATGTCCCAGTCCTCTTGTATATAAACCTTTTCTTAATATCCATATACGTGTCTATGAATTTGTTTCACTAGTTTACCCAGACTAGCACAAGGACACTCCCCAGGTCTCAACTCAACCAAAGCCACTGCAGGAATTTGCTGAGACAGAGGAGACTGGCCCCACAGGATTCCCAGGCTTTCCATCTTCGTGGGTGCACCCTGTGATGTCTTTCTCCCACAGAGAGGCAGGGGGATTCAAACTGCCCACCTTTGGGTTGACAGCCTAGTCCTTTAGCTTCTGCACCATCAATCATCACCCCTTCCTTCCAATAAAGTTCAGAGAAAAAGGCATGTCTTGCTTGCTTTGGTCCCATTTTCCACTTCCAGGTGAGCCTTCAATTATCCTTCATCTCCTGTATCTAAAAAAAAAAAAAAAAAAAAAAGTCTAATCAGCTGCCTGGGGGTATAATTGATATAAAGTAAAGCACACCTATTTTGACAAATTAAAGACCTTTCACAAATGAGTGCATCTCTCCAGCCACAATCCAAACGCAAAGCAGTCCCATGATGCCCCAAACCTGACACGTGCAACTGATTCCTCCTCAATCCCTCATTCTGCATGCGACTCTTCTAATGAGATTCCATGTAAATGAGATCATATCTGCTCTTTTGTGCAGGGCTCCTTTAGTTCAGCATAATATTTCTGAGATTTCTATTTTTGCATGTATCAGCAGCTTGTTCTTTTGTGGTCGCACAATATTGATATATAATAAGGAAAGATATTGCTACAAAATCATAGACATTTTTATTTATTTATTTTAAAAATCATCTCAAGGCCTCATGCAACTCTTATCACAATCCATACATAATACATTGTGCCAGGCTGAGCCCTGGTGGCATAGTGGTTGTGGGCGGGACTGCGGCCCACAGGACTGACAGTTCAAATCCAGCAGCAGCTCTCCAGGAGCAAAGCTAGGCTTCCTACTCCCACCAGGGCAGGGGTGTCACAAAAAAACAAAAAATGAAACAAAACAGATACATTGTGTCAACCACATTTGAACACTTGTTGCCATCATCATTCTCAAAACATTTGCTTTCTACTTGAGCCCTTGGTATCAGCTCCTCATTTTTCCCCTCCCTCCAAACCTCCCTCACCCTTAATAATTTTTAAATCTTTATTATTCTGTCATGTTTTACACTGTTCAACATCCCCCTTCACCCACTTTTCTGTTGTCCACCCCCAGGTAGAAGATTATATGTAGCTCCTTGTGATTGGTTCACCCTTTCTTTTTTTTTGGGGGGGGGGCATCACTGCCCTCAGGTGGTAGGAGTAGGAGGCCCAGCCTTTGCTCCGTGGAGCTGGAATCGAATCTCCATCCCAGTGGGCCGCAGTCCCGCACACAACCACTAGGCCACCGGGGCTCAGCCCTGATTCCCCCTTTCGACCCGAACGTCCCTCCACCCTCCTGGTATTGCCTCTCTCACCACAGGTCCTGCAGGGTTTATCTGTCCTGGAGTCCCTGTGTTTCCAGTTCTCATCTGTACCAGTGTACATCCTCAAGTCTAGCCGGATTTATAAGGTAGAATTGGGATCATGACAGCGGATGGGAGTGTATCAGAAGAAGCCAACTTCTGATACATACATTACAGGTTCGATAGGCGCAGTTGAACAGCGACAATTATTGTTTATTTATAATTAGGATATAGAGCGCATGAGAGAGAAACAATAAGAGTCATACAGGGCTGCCTGACTTCACATCAGGGTAGCATGCTCACCTCCGCCCCGCCTGGTGGTCCACGTGGAGAGAGAGCAGGGGGAGGGATTACATGATGAGGGAGAGAGGCTGAGAATGTTTGGCACTCAGGGGCAGGAGAGAGAGTGAACTTTAATTTTTCCCATTTAAATAACCTTTTGGAGGACATATGAGCCCTATCCACTGGTCAGGACATGTCACAAGAGGAGACTGAAGCGCTATATGGTGATAAGGACTTAGGGATGCTTAAGTGACTAAGGGGAAAGCGATGTAATAAAGGAAGACTTCAGACTCCTGGGGGTAGATAAACAGGTCTGTCTGGTTAGGAGTCATTGACAAGGCTCTTGAATCCTACCCATAAGCCTGGAGTGAATCAAGCCATCATCCTCACAGCAGGGGAGTCACCTCTACAGTGAGTCACACAAAGGCCTCAGATAACTGGGAGCTTCAGGGAGAACAGCTAACATAACTAGCAGGCTAAGTGCCGGTAAAAAGATTGCTTAATATTTTGGAGCATGTAATTATGGAAAAGTCTTGTCTTCACTCCACAGGGGTGGAGGAGCATTAAGGAACTAAAGGAAAGTTTATGTTTCATTGTCGCTATACTGCACCTTGACTGGCTCTTCTCCCCCCATGACCCTTTTGTAAGGGGATGTCCAGTTGCCTACAGATGGGTCTTGGGTCCCCACTCCACATTCTCCCTCATTCCCAGTGATATGAATTTTTGTTCTTTGATGCCGATAGACATTTTTATTAAATAAAGATAGCAAAATATACAGCGACTTTTCTAGCATATCCTCCAGGCAGGTCTATGTGGTCTTCTCTTTCTAATCCTTCCCTGAAGAATTCTGCACTCTCAGATTTTGTACCACATTAACATGGGGATCGTACATCCTCAAGGAGTTCCAATTGTGCTCCTTTTCAGGGTTCTCTAAGTTGAGCGGGATGGATGGAGCGGGGCTGGGGGTGAGTTTCCCAGTGAAATTCCTGTAGGACAACCCTGGTTGTTTCCAAGAATGAGGAGGGCCATTGTCATGGTGATAGAAACCCTTGCCTTTCTCTCACCAATGCTGCTTTCTTAAACATTCTTTGTGATCACCTGTTGCATCATCCTATGATCTATGAGAATTATTTCTTCATACAGACACTACCACATGAAGAACCTGCAAAAGTTGTTGAAAAAATTTTGTCATCTGTTAATTCTATTTTTCATGAAATCTGTGAAGTCCATATATGTAAGTAAATTATGTGGATGTGTATTAATGTTCACAGAATATATAACATCATCTGTAATATACTTATGCATACACACATATCAGTATTTCTTTTCATTTTCTTAATGATATCTTGCTATTTTTTTTAACCCTAACCCTAACTTAATGGCATCCTTCAAAGGGCACAAGTTATTCATTTTGATGGAGTCTGGTTGGCTTGCCTGTGCTTTTAACCTTGGTTGGCCCCATCTTTTCAACATATAAACATGACAAAGCTCCTTCAATAACGATCAAACCTGAGTCAAGCAGAAACAAGACAGCCGCTCCCTTCTCTCCAGCTGTCCACAGCAGCCTTTGCAGGAATTCCTGCCCTACCCACTGCAGTCGTGTTCCTTCTTCTCTTTTAGACCAAGCAGTTCAAAGAAGAGTCTTCAGTGACTGTCTGGACATTTCTGCAGCCACTCCCACCCCTTCGCTGAGACATCCCCGGCCAAGTCATGGGCCCAGAAGCACAGCCCTAGCCACTCCGAAGCAAGTGCACGCAAAGCATGACTTCTGGTGGTTCTCACAGACAGGGCGGAGTTGAGGCCTGAATGGAAGAAGGGACCTGGCATAGCCTTCCTTCTGGTTCTACAGCTTTCGGGAAGACTCTTGTGGTTTCTTCTAACGAAGACTTCTTGTGGTTTTCATGACTGTCTAAGTAACCCCAGAACATGAGCCCTCAAAATAATAACATTGAGAATCTCTCCTAGATATCCCTTGAAAGCAGGACTCAAACAGATGAGAATGTATCCACTGCCATGCAGGCCACCTGTGTCCACCAACACCTTGCTGGGCACATATCAGAGCCTCCAATCTTAACATCACAGGTTCAAGTAGGTGCAGTCCTATGGTGATAATTACTATAGTAAAGTCACAGAGAGCATGAGAAAGAGAGAAATAGGTGAGTCAGACACATATCGTGGGAGCATGCTCACCTCAGTCTCATTTGGTGGTCCACGTGGAGGGAGAGAGAGCATTATTTTTGACCAAACTTATATAACCATAGGGGGTGGGGTGGGGGGAGACATATGAGCCCTGTCCTTACAGGTAAAGACACATCACAAGAAGAGGCTATCCTAATGGCTATCCAGTAATGAGGGGGATGATCTAGGGGTGCCTACTTGACAGGAAAGGAGCGATGTGATGTGATAAGGGCAGACCCCAGACTCCTGAATGTGGAAGAACAGGTTTGTGTGGTACTTGATTTTTTAGAGACCATTAACAGTACCCTGTGAACTCCACCTATTAGGGACCAGAGGGGGGGCTAGGGGAAGTGACCCATTGTCTGAACTGCAGGGAGTCAGCTCTATCTCTGTCAGAGACAATGGCTTCTGATAGCTAGAGCCTTTAAGGAGAATATCTATCTTTAAGCTTTTGAGCTGGTGAATGTGAGCTGGTGAATAATTGTTCAATATTTTGGAGTAGATGTAATTGTGAAAAAGTTCTGTCTTCATCCCACAGGCACACACAATGTAAACAACCCATGTCTCACAGCTGGGGATTCCATTCTGACTCATGCCCATCTCGTAGCTCAGAGGAGGCCTGCTTCCTTTGGGGGTGTTGATATTTTTGATCCTTACAGGTGTCGTCAACCTCATCTTCCAGTGCCCCTCCTCCCCCCCCCCCACCCCCGCCCCAGGATCAACTGCTGACCTCTAGTGACCAACTACCCGGCCAGCGCTCCTTGGGATCTACATAGAATGGGTGTGTCATCGGCCACAAAGACAAATGCTGTTCCGGTGCACGCTGTAACGTGGATGAGCCTTGGAAACACCATTTGGAGGGAGGTGAGTCAGACACCAAAGAATATCACGTGGTGAGTCCCCTTCTGTGACACGCCGAGACCAGATGCAGGCAGCAACAGAAGCAGACTTGTGGCTGCCAGGGGCCAGGCGGAGTGGGGGATGGAGAGCTATTGCTAAATGGGGGCTGGGTTCCTGTGTGGGGTGAGGGGAGACTTGTGGAAACAGTGGTGATGGTTGCATGGCAGGGTGAACGTAATTCCCGTACTCGGCGGGAAAGGCTTGTTTGATGCCAGCTCCATTGACGTTGTAAAATGACGCTAACCTAACCACGGTCAGGGGCCAGCTTTGGCCACGTGCTTGATGAGATGGGCCTCTTCTGGGCCTTCACCCTAGAGCTACACTGCTTTCACCCCAGCCTTCTCCCTTTGCACGCCCTCTCCGTCACCCCACCGAGTGGGCTCTCCGGGCCGTGCCTCTCCTGACCTTGCTGCCCTGGTGGTCGTTGTTAGTGTGTGCTTTAGTGTGACCCTACAAGACCTGGTAGAACTGCCCGGCAGGGTTTCCAAGATGGGACTCCTGACAGAATACCTACAGATGGCCCCCGTCCCATCCCACCTGGACTGGCTGGTGAGTTTGAGTCATTCTCTTTTCAGTTACCCACCACGCCACCAGGGCTCCTGGCTCAGAATAGGTCTATGTAGACAAAAAGGAGCCCCACGGGTCTGTAGGCTAGGCAGTGGACTGCTAGCCACAGGCCGGCAGTTCAAACCCACAAGCTTTTCCTCGGGAAAAAGAGGAGGCTGACCGTGCTGTCGCGACTTGGAAACCCTGCATGGGGTCACTGTGAGTCAACGTCAGCTTGATGACAGTGGGTCTGTACAGGGGACTCACCACGGCTCTTGATGCCTGCGTGGTCTCTCTTCCCACACCCCAGGCTTTGAGTCTTGTTGGCAGCCGCAGAGCAGGAGTTGTTTCAACTCTCCTTGTGTTAGGCCAGCATTTAGCAAATCCAGCTGCAGTACCTATTGTGTGATGCACGGTGAAAGTCCCACGGACTTCCAAAGGAACAAGCACATCTGTCTTGGCCAGAGTGCTTCTTAGAGGCAAGGATGGCGAGACTATGTCTCACGTACTCTGGACACGTGTCAGGAGAGCCTGGTCCCTGGAGAAGGACATCATACTGGGTAATGGAGAAGGTCAGCGACAAAGAGGAAGGTCCTCCACCAGAGGGACTGATGGTGGCTGCCGGAGCGGAGTTTCCTTCTGGGCTACTCAGCAGGGGAGCTGGGGTGGGGGGGAGCGATGGATCAGAACCAACCCCACTCCCCGTGGCACCACCGAATCGCACAAAAGAAAGGGAGTGACTTCCCCCGCTCTGTCCTCAAGAGCCTCCTATCCGGCTTGTGAAGCAGGTAAGTCTTCGGCTGCCGTGGTGATGCCCGAGTCCACCGAGGAATAACGCCAGCCCAGTTGAGGGGCCTTCAGGTGGGGGAGGGATCTTTTCATTACAGAGCATCCCTTCCAAAGGCGCACACATGTGCATGCACGCGCGCGCAGGTGCATGTGTCTGGTGTGTGAGATGTGAGAGGCAGGGATGTATGGATGCATGGTGGACCCGGGCAGCGTGCGCCAGAACAGTGCCGTCGCTGATTTGCACATGTCCCTAGCTGCCCACCGACATCTGTGCTCTCTTTGAACATAAATAGGACGGTGTGTGGCTGGACTACATTTCCCAGTGGCCCTTGCAAAGTAGGCAGGGATAGATGATGAAATGACATGGCATGTCTACTTGCAATGTCTGGGGAAGTGGTGGTGACACTTCAGGGCCAGGCCTTTTAAGCGGGTAGGTGTGCCTCCCTCCCTTTTCTCAGAACAGGATACAGACGGCAGTAAAAGGTCCCTGGCAGGAGCCCTGGTGGGGAGGGACTTCAGCTTCGGGCTGTCAGCCGCCAGGCCAGCCAGTTGCTCTCCGCCAGTCACGGGTTGGAGCAATGGGAGGCTGTCTGCTCCCATAAAGATGCGTGGACTTGTAAGCGCTAAGAGGCCGTGCTGCTCTGCCCCGTGGGCTGGGTGTGAGTCGGAGTGCGGCTGGCGGCAGTGGGCTTTGTTTCTGGTTGTCTGGGAGACAGAACTGCCCCATCAAGCCGAGCAATCACCCAAGAGTGCACTTGAGGAGCAAATAAACTTCCAAGGTACAAAAGCCAAGAAAATTTGTAGTACTTCTCATCACCACGGCGGAACCCAAAATAAAACAAAAGAGCCCATGGTCTCCGAGCCAACCCCGGCTGATTGAAACCTGCAGCACCGAGCAGAACGCTGCCCCAGGGTGTCCAGCCTCCTGGAAGCAGCCTGGCGTGCTGCTGGGCCGGGTGCGGGCCCTTCTAACCACAGTCACGCATCGACCACTGTGTGCATGCCTACAGTGCTGTAGCGCAGGGTGGCACTGCCCCTGCCAGCGGCCTAGAATGCAACTCCTGACAGGAGCAGAACGCCTGCCTGTCTCCCGGAGGAGCGGCTGGTGGTCTCAGACCGCTGACCTTGCAGGTTCTGAGCTCGGAAACTGGACACCCCCAGCCCCTTGCCTTCTGTACATCTCCCCTAAACAAGGACCTCGGTGACGGTCCATGAGCAAAGGCGTGTGCCTGAAAAATGGAATGAAGTGTGGCCAAGGGTTAGGCTGTTCCCAGTCCCCAGACCGTACTTCTTCTTGGGAGCAGAGAGCCTCCTCTTCCTCCCGTGCAGCGGCTGGTGGCTTTGAACAGCTGACCCGATCGGCAAGGACGACACCTCCCGGCTCCTCGGTTACCTTGGGGTGGTAGAATTAGGGATGCTTTTCATTCTCTCTACACGGCTGCCCCTCTTTTGACTTCACAAAGATAAGCACAGATTTTTTTATCATCATAAAACATATACTTTAAAAAAAAATGCAGGCAGTTACAGAAGTAGCGATAAGAACGAACCACATTGCTAGAAGGCCTATCAAAAGCCCATTCAAATGGTAGGATTTAAGGGTTAGGGGGGAAAAGACGAGGGGGAAAACCAAATCAAAACAAAAGATTTCGTTTCACCCTCATTGAAATTCATGGAAGGAAAAAGAATGGGGACACACAGTGAAAAAACCCCGGGCCCACCTGAATTCCCACCCTATGCCTCTGCCCTAAGGAGGCCGGGGGCCCGCCCTGTGGTGACAGGCTCGCCTGCTGGCAGGAGGGTGAGAGACCAGGTGTACTTGTAGTGGCTCTGGGGAAAAACCCAGGCCACCTGCTCCCATGAGGGTCACGTCCTGAGAAGCCCCTCAGAGCAGGACAGTTATTCAGGGTTGGAATGGACTCAACACAACAACAACAAACAACATAACACCCCTGCCCCAGAACCTTACTGACCTCCTTCTGATCCTCGGCGAAGTGGACGAGTATGGAGGGCAGGTTTTCTCCGAGCTATTCTTTCTCGTTTTCTTATCGTTCTGGGAGGCTGAGCAAAGGGGGTTGGGGAACCAGTGGGTGGAGGAGAGCCAGGTGCTGGAAATGGGGGCAGCTGCTGGGACGCGACTTAATAAGGACCTGGAACTCAGTGATGTTACACACACACACACACACACACACACACACACACACACACAC
>PVJH01035959.1:0-19278 GCA_004026705.1 Nesogale talazaci | reverse complement strand
GCCCCTAGTATCGGCTTATCCATTCCTTCCCCTCTTCCCCTGGTCTCTCCTCCCCTCCAACCCTCAATAGTTTATACATTGTTATTGTTTTGTCATATCGTACACTGCCCGACCTCTCCCCCAACCCACTCCTTTGATGCCCATCCTTCAAATAAGAGCTTGTGTATATATCCTTGCTGTTGGTTCCGTCTCTCTACCCTCCCCCTTCCCTCCACCCTTCCAGTATCTCCAATCCAACCATTGGCCCGAAGGGGCCCATCCATCCTGGTTTCCCCATATCTCCAGCTCCCCTCTATGCCAGTGTGACTTCTCCAGTCCATCTGGATTTGCAAGGTAGAGTTGGGACCATGATGGTTGGGGGACAGGGAGGAAGGCTTCAGGAATCAGAGAAAACTTGTATGCATCATCACTGCCTGGCTGCCCCCCGAATGGTCTGTCTCCTCCTCGTGACTCCCGTGTAAAGAGGTGACCAATTACCCACCAGTGGGCCTTAGGTCCCCACCCTGCCCTCCTCCTCCTATGTAATGATGTGATTCTTGTTCTTTGGTGCTCGTTATCTGCTCCCTTCGGCCCCTCTTGATCATGCACGTTGGTGTGCTTCCTGCATGTGGACTTTGCTGTTTCTGCGCTGAATGGTGACTCGATTATCTTCAAGTCTTTGAGATTCCAGGCATTCAATCATTTGTTAGCTGGGTACTATCGTTTCTTCTACTTTGTATGCCTTTGTATCCATTTGTCATCAGCGATATCGGGAGTGTATTCATTGTTATAAGAGCTGTAAGAGCCCCCAATAAAATAATTTTATCATTGTGAGTGAGGGGGAGCACGGAGTGGAGACCCAAAGCTTATCTGTGAACAACTGAACAAACCCTTACAGATGAGTCTCAGGGAGAAGACGAGCCAGCCAGGGTGCAGTATAGCAACAATGAAATATGTAACTTTCCTCTAGTTCTTGAATGCTTCCTCTCTCCCCTACTATCATGATCCCAATTCTACCTGATAAATCTGACTAGACTAGAGCATGTACACTGGTACAGATAAGAACAGAACACAGGGAGTCCAGGACAGATAAATCCCTCAGTCCCAATAGTGAGAGTAGCCATACCAGGAGGGTAAGGTGGGGTAGAACTGATCCCGAGAATCTACATATAACCCCCTCCCTGGGAGACAGACAACAGAAAAGTGGGTGAAGGGAGATGTCGGACAGTGTAAGACATGACAAAATAATAATAATTTATAAACTCTCAAGGGTTCGTGAGGGAGGGAGTGGGGAGGGAGGAGAAAAATGAGGAGCTGATACTAAGGGCTTAAGTAGAAAGAAAATGTTTTGAGACTGATGATGGCAACAAATGTACTAATGTGTTGACACAATGGATGCTATGTATGGACTGTGATAGGAGTTGTAGAAGCCCCCAATAAAATGCTTTTAAAAAGAAAAAAAATTAGTTCTAGTATTAAAATAATAAAATTCTTCAATAGATGCTTACAAAAAAGTCAATGCAAAATAGTATTCTTGTTTATTAATGGATAAAAGGAATGTTTTTCAATTTTTCCATACCCAAAGAATTTATCAAGAAGAAAATACTTCAAAGGAACTATACATTTTTTTAAAGCTGTTATAAAATGAGATTATTGCCTCAAAAGACTGTTTAGTGCAGTCACTTGGGTTCTTTCACAAATTTATTTTCATTAAAAGGGACAGAAAACAGCTTAGAGCAAGGCTAGTTTTAAACTTTTACAGTAAAATTATATGAACAAATGACAAACAATAATCTACGTGTGGATATATAAGCAAACACGTCTGGTATGGAAAACTGTGACTATACCCACAAGATAAAGAGATTCCACAGAGGAAAGGGAATAAATACTGTTACTAGGGTTCTAGTTAATACATACTTGTATACAGGTTTATTCCAAACAAAACATATTTAACCATGTCTCTGTAATCCATAGGTGACTGCAGGAAAGTGCTCTCAGGAATACAACTGTCTTAATCTCATTAGGGTGCCTTTAAAATAGTGGCTTCCAAAGGATTTGTTGGGTCTGGGTCAGGTAAATTCAAGGCAGAAATGTCCACTCTGAAGGTTAGATGGCAACTATTTTGGAGATTCCAATGGGGCAATCAATTTTTTGATAATTGATAATTTTCTTGATAATTACAGGGACTTAATAGAAGTTTTAAGAAAACTCAAAACACCACTGATGAGATAAAAACTAGGAAAGCTGTGCCAACAAATTTCTTTTTTCCAACACGGCAATGAACCTGCTCATACTTCCAAGGTAGCAAGGGCTATTTTATGAGACTTTGTTGGGGAAGCTTACCCCATCCACCCTACAATCATCATCTTGTCCCCTTTAGACTTATTCCTGTTCCCCAAACCTGAAGAACATTTAAAAGGAACAATATTTGTGTACCTGAAAGATGCTGTGTTAGTCTGGGTTGACTAGAGAAACAAATTCATTGACACTCGTATGTGTTTAAGAGAGAGCTTTAGATTAAAGAGTAATGATGGTATATTAAGAAAACATCTCAGTCCAGTCCTGATCAAGCCCATAAGTCCAATATTAGCCCACATGTCCAATACAGTCTATAAGTTCCTCTTCAGATTTGTGAAACACATGCAATGACACTGAGTGCATGCCAATGGCTTTATGGATCCAATGGTGGTGGAAGCATCTCAGTGCTGGCGTGTGGGTCTTCACGTGGCTTCTCCAGCTCCAGGGCTCTGGTTCCATCAAGGGTCTTCATGTGGCTTGTCAGCAGGAAGGCAAGCAGGGAGTGTTCTTCTGCCTCCAGGTAGGAATACAGGAGTTCTCGGAATCCTCAGGAGAAGGGCATGTCCACAGAGACGCCTCATTGACTATGGCCTGATTGACAGACTAGACTCCACCCCTCTGCAAGCTGCCAGGTTATATAATTGTCACAGGTGCCAACACGACTATTTTGATGTCGTGCAAAGTGAAGAGCACAGAATTCTTCGGGAAAAGGTTAGTGAAACACCTTGCTCACAAGTCTAGAGACCTAGATGGAAGATATGTTGAGAAACAATAGCTTTATGTTTTGATACTTCTGTTTAATAAAGGTTTCTGTGTTTCTGTAGCAATAATTTTTAAACTTACCATTTATAGCACATACAAATTTGTAATGCTTATCTCCATGTATATAGTAAGGGCATACCAGAGAAATTTATGTAAACTTCTTAGCCATAACCAAACACCTTGATGGAATGAGTATCTGGGCTTGGTGACTTAGGAAGACAGTCTCGGGTGACATCTAGACCAACTGGACAAATAAAGTATACAACGAATATGTTCCACAACCTACTATGGTGAGGAGTTGGGGGTCTTAAAAGCTAATGAACAGGGTTGAGCCCCGGTGGCGTAGTGGTTGTGCGCGGGACTGCGGCCCACTGGGATGGAGGTTCGATTCCAGCTCCACGGAGCAAAGGCTGGGCCTCCTACTCCCACCACCTGAGGGCAGTGATGCCACCCCTCCAAAAAAAGCTAGTGAACAGCTACTAAGATGCAACTTGTTGGTGTCTCCCCGTTAGAATAAAGGAGAGTGAACAAACCCCAAGACTCATTAATCAACAGAATTTACAGACCATATAAATCATGGCCTCCACTGCCCAGAGACCATAAGGATTAAATGTTGCTTGATTACCACACAGAAGGTCCTGGGCAAAAGAAAAGAAAAACACAAAACAAAATTCAGAATCATAACAGACCAGATTTACCAGTCTGACAGACTGGTAGGAACTCAAAGACTGTGGCCCTTAGAACCCTTTCAAACATGCAGCTGGAACCACTCCTGGGAATCATCTTCCTCCCAAACAACTAAAACTAACCTCAGGGCCATAGGGTAACTGCCAACTCACAGAGACACTTCAGGGCAGGACAAAAATGTCCCTGTGAGTTTCTGAAACGGTAACTCTTTATGGGGGTAGGAAGCCCCATCTTTCTCTTGTGGAGCATCTGATGGTTTTGAACTGCTGAAACGGGCAGGCCAATAAAGTGAACAATACCAAATTTCTCAGATAATTAACCAAGAAACCAAAAGGGCAGCATTTGCCCTCAAACAAAGCTAAGAAGACTGGAAGGGGGCAGGGCAGAAGCACAAACAGACACAGGGAAGCCAGGAAGGAAGTGGGAAGAGTGCGGTACAATAGAATGAATTACAACTGCTACTACGAAACAAAATGCATAAAAATTGCAGAATGGAAAATTAATTTGCTCTGTAAACATTTAACCTAACCACAATTTAAAAAAATCTACACGACACTGCCAAGATGTTATAATCCTCATTTATAATGATCACTCTTTCAGGTTAGGCAATGGCGTGCTAACTACAAGACCCACGACTCAAACCTACCAGCCCCCCCTGAGGAGAACGATGAGACTGGCTGCTCCTGAAGGACTTTCAGTCAGGAAACCCTGTACAGATTGCTATGAATCAAAGTCACTTTAATGGCAATGGGGCTTGGGGTATTGCTGGAATATATTTTAAAGTAAGCCTATGTAGAATGTGGCGGTGTTGTTAGGTACCATCGAGTTGGTTCTGTCACAGAGCGACCTTATACACCACAGAACAAAGCACTGCTCAGTCCTGCACCAGCCTCACAATCATTGTTCCCGTTGCAGCCCCGATGTCAGTCCACATCTTTGAGGGCCTTCCTCTCTTTTGCTGCCCCTCTTTATAGAATGGTGTTATAGAAAAATAGCAGAAGTAGGGGGCTGAGCCCCGGGGGCGTAAGTGGCTGAGTGCCCGACTGCGGCCCGCGGGCTTGGCGGTTCCAATCCAGCGGCGGCTCTCAGGAGCGGCACTGGGGAGCGCCCACGACCACCAGAGGCAGTGATGCCCACAAAAAGAAAGAAAAATAGCAGAAATCCTAATGGACATAATACTACCAGTATTTAAAATGTCTAACATGTGCAAGGCTGCAACTTCTCCATAAAGTACGGCAATTTAGTTCAATCCTCAAATATTACTCCCTTTAATTGTTGGGTAAATAGGATCAGGAACATTAAGTAACTTGTTCAAATTCTCAAAGTTAGGAAGTGTGGGAAGCCACTGTTAACCTTTACAGCCAGGTTCCCTTGTATAGTAAGGTTAAGTCTTTTGTTTGAGTTTCCTGTAGAATGAATTTTATGACCTTCCTTGCTTTTGTATTGTAATGGCTTGCGAGCAAGATAACCTTTGAACCCATGAGTTCACCTAATTAGCATAGGGACCTGTTTGAAAACCGCTGCCCACCATTTATCCTATATATGGTATGTGCATGATGATTGGAGTAGGAGGTCCAGCCTTGCTGCTGGATTTGAACCTCCAACCCAGTGGGCCGCAGTCCCGCGCACAACCCCTACACCACCAGGGCCCAGCCATCGTTAGCTTATGTTAACCTGGCTTTCCGCCTAATAAACGAGACTTGATCAGAATCCTGTCTTGTCTCCATTTCTCGGGTCTCTTGGCCCCCTTTCCTTCCCAGTCTCCTTTTCAGGAATCCACGTTGACTGATTCGCAGGACGGATCAAGTAAGACGTAGTGCTGGGATACAAATAATTCATGATCATTGTAAACTAGAGCTGATTATTTTGGGGGCCGGATAATTCTTAGTTGTGGGGAGCTGTCTTATGCACTGTAGGATGTTCAGCAGCATCTGGGGCTTCCACCAAGTAGCATCTGTACCCCTACTTGAGAATACATTTTTCAAAGTCTGATTTAGGTTTTTATACTTTTATCCTGCATTTTAAAGCATTACAAATCAGGACACAATACAAAAGAAAGAATTAGTAGTAAAGAAAGTAAACCAAAAGTTTCTGCCACTCAGTGTGATGGAAAGTAAATTTTGTAGATCTGTCCTCAAACTGTGATGTAAAGTAGGTTGTTAAAAATGCAGACTTCTGGGCTGAGCCCCGGTGGCGTAAGTGGTTGAGTGCGGAACTGCAGCCCACGGGCTTGGCGGTTCAAATCCAGCTGCGGCTCTCAGAAGCCCAGAGGCAGTGATGCCCACAAAAATCCTGTCTTTAAAAACAAAAACAAACAAAAAAAATGCAGACTTCTGGTGCTCGCTTCGGCAGCACATATACTAAAATTGGAATGATACAGAGAAGATTAGCATGGCCCCTGCGCAAAGATGACACACAAATTCGTGAAGCATTCCAAAAAAAAATGCAGACTTCTGCTGGCAACATATATACACATGTGCTTCATACAATTGATGTGTGGAATGTTGTAAGAGCTTTAAGAGCCCCCAATAAAATGATTTATAAAAACATTTTTAAAAAATACACATCTTGGTTTCATCCCCAAATAAATCAGATTCAATAGGTCTAGTACCAAAGAATATGGATTTTAACATGCAACCCCAAGTGAATCTTCATAAACACTAAAGTTTTAGAACTACTAGTCAACACTTAATTCATTTTGAGAGGATTTTTGGGTGGGGGGATATAAGATAAATTTTACCGTTCTAACTATTGTAAACATATAATTCAGTGATAATAATATTGAAAATGGTGTACAACTACTACTGCCATTTAAAAATATCACCCTAAAACTCAACCTATTAAGCAATAATTTGGGCTACACGAAACTTACAGATGAGGGCTGGACCTCCTACTCCCACCACCAGAGGGCAGTGATGCTCAAAAAGCAAAAAAAAAACAAAAAACTTACAGATGATGCTCGCTATTACAAAGTTTATTAAGGAAGCTAACAGGTGACAAATGCTCAGGATACAGTTGTTCAGTCAGGATAATCTCTATACAGGCCTCTGACTCTCAACCACTTAGGCTGGCCTCTGCCTGACTTGAACAACGTTACAAAGCTCTTTTAGGACTGTTAATAATATTTGAAGGGCATGCTAGCTACTGTACTGTAAGCCTCAACCTGAAGGCTCAGTTCCAGCTTTGTGGGCCACCAAACTCACTTTCCCCAATTAAGTGTCCAGAGGCATCACACTCCAAAAGCCAGGCTCCTGCCCCAAAGCACTCAGCTGTATTTGCTCTCGGGTTAGGAAGTCCACTACTCTCTCATGCTTTGGCTCTGTTTCCACTACTGTTCTCCTGCCATTCCTCTAGTGTTGAAGCTGTCTTCTGGATCAAGGAGGCTCAATGTGCAGGAATTTGGGGGTCATATGAAATGTTCTACTTCTGGTTTTTCTCTCTTGCTGTTAGCAAAACATCCTCTCCTGAGATTGCTTTCTATCCAGAAGAATATCAGTAACAATTAACCCTGTTAGCAATCCCTGATAGATAAGTCACATAATCCAACCAGTATTTTTTAATTTTCAGAATTGTTTTTTATTATCAGTATCTATTTTTAAAATCATTTTATTGGGGGGTTGTACAACTCATCACAATCCATACATCCATCTATGTGTCAAGCACATTAGTACATTTGTTGCCCTCATCATTCTCAAAAGATTTTCTTTCTACTTGAGCCCTTGGTATCAGGTCCTCATCCCCCCTCCCCCCTCCCCTCCCCAACCTTTGATAATTTATAAATTATTAATACTTTGTCATGTCTTACACTGTCTGATGTTTTTCACTCACTTTTCTATTATCTGCCCCCAAGGAGGAGGTTGTATGTAGATCCTTGTGATCGGTTCACCCTTTCCACTCCACCTTCCCACCACCCTTCTGGTACCGCCACTCTCCCTACTGGTCCTGAGAGGATCCTCTGTCCTCTAGATTCCCCATGTTTCCAGCTCCTATCTGTACCAGTGAACATCCTCTGGTCTAGCTGGATATGTAAGATAGAATTGGGAACATGATAGTGGGAGGGAGGAAGCATTGAAGAACTAGAGAAAGTTGTATGTTTCATTGTTGCCACACTGTGCCCTGACTGGTTCATCTCCTCCCCGCGCCCCTTCTGTAAGAGGATGTCCATTGCTTACAGATGGGCTTTGGTTCCCCACTCCACACTCCCCCTCCTTCACAATGATAGGATTTTTTGTTCTTTGCAGCCAGATAGCTGATCCCATCGACACCTCGTTATCACACAGGCTGGTGGGTTTTGTTGCTTCTCAGTTAGATGACTGCTTGTTTTTCTTCAAGCCTTTAAGACCCCAGATGCTATAATGCCTGATAGCCGAGCACCATCAGCTTTTTCCCCCACCACTATAGCTGATGCACCCACTTTGTCTTCAGGGATCATGTCAGGAAGGTGAGCATCATGGAATGCCAGTTTAATAGAACAAAGTATTCTTGCATTGAGAGAGTACTTGCGTGGAGGCCCTATGTCCATCTGCCACCTTAGTACTAGACCTATAGATATATGCACATAGGTCTATTTTCCCATCATATAAAATACATTTACCTATGTACAAGCCTATATTTAAACCTCTATAAATGGCCCTTTGCCTTATAGTTCTTTCCTCTATTTCCTTTTATTTCCCTCTTGTCCCACTACCAAGCTCAGCCTTCAATTGGGTTTCAGTAATTCCTCTTAGTTACAAAGCCCTTGACTAAGGCTTCCTACACCCTCCTCGCCACTGATTTTGAATCACTTGTTGTTCCCTTGTCTCTGGGTTTGTTAACACCCACTTCCTTTCCCCTGCCTCACCCTCTCCCATGTCCCACTGGAAACATCGGTCCTGTTGTTTTCTCCTCCAGATTGTTTATCCCAATTAGTATCTTACCTCACCTTCCCTAGACCCATCAAGAAAACAAAGGTTGCTTTGGTGGGGGTAACAAAGGTTATAAATAGAAAAAACACATTAAATAATTCAATGCATTACAGAGCCAAGAACAGGAGGAAATGGTTTATGTGGCTCCTTTGCCAAGGTACTAGAAGAACTAGATGTTGCCTTACTACCATTATTGAACTTGTTGATCAAGGACTTGAATAAAAGGAAGAAAATTTACAACAGACTTTCACATTCTATGGACTCTAG
Source organism: Nesogale talazaci (assembly GCA_004026705.1). Classification (NCBI taxonomy): domain Eukaryota; kingdom Metazoa; phylum Chordata; class Mammalia; order Afrosoricida; family Tenrecidae; genus Nesogale; species Nesogale talazaci. The sequence goes on along the minus strand of PVJH01035959.1, from coordinate 10,381 downwards.
ACTTTTTACAACCCTAGAGAATGGATGAATCCCTGAAACTTCTTTAAACCTTAAACCAAAAGTACACATTGAAGTCTTCTTAAAACGAAACAAATGTCAACCTTGAGCACTCTGCTCTTTTAAAATAGATATGGGATTAAAATTATAACAGCAACACAAAAGATTAACTAGAACATTTTGGGACCGGGGATGGGAAAGGAACAACTCAGATAGGAAGGATGAGAATGGTTGTACAATCTGAGTAACGCAATCAATTTCACTCAATTGTACATGTACGAACTTGATTTGGTGTATGTGTTCCTGTGTATATTCTCAACAAAAAACAGCAATCGGTGTATATTCTCAGGAACAATGAAAAAAGTTGAATTTTTTTTTAATTACAAGAAATTTGAAAAACTTGTCAATTCTGCAGAGGAACACAATCTGATATTCTAATACTCACCCACTGTCTTCTGTAGGGCACTTCACAGACCTCATCTCGTTTGATTGCCACAAAAGTCAAAGAAATGGGTGATTTCCCCCCATTCTACTGACAGGAACATGAGACTTGGAGTAACTTCCTGAAGGTCACTGGGGTGGGACTGAAGTGCCTGCCCAGTCCTGCGCCATCCTCACAAGCATCCCTTTGCTTGAGCCCACTGTGGCAGCCATCTTATCAATCCGTCTTTCCAGGTTCTTCTTTTCACTCACCTGGTACTTAACCACCCGTGACGTCCTTCTCGCAGGACTGATTCTCTCCTGACAACATGTCCAAAATTTGTGAGAGAAAACCTCACCAAAGGACAAGTAACTCCCCTTCCACTATGGTGCAGTGGTTACAAGTTGGGCTGCAGTCCGCATAATCAGCAGTGCAGTAACGCCCGCAGTGCCAAAGGAGAAAGAGGGGGCTTTATACTCCCATAAACAGATACAGACCCAGAAATCCACAGGGACTAAGGAAGAGTCGGCAGTGACTCAATGGCAGTGAGTGAGTGATATGGAAGAGGATGAAATTCACCGTTCATGACAGAAACGCCTGTAAGTTTAGAGGAGAAACTTAGGGATCAGTAGCTTTCTGTTAATAGTGGAGGGATTTCTCATAAAAGGAGAGTGAGAATTGTACAAATCGAATAATATGATTCTTGTCATTGAATTATATATATACATACTATTGCTCTGGTGTATATATTGTTATGTACACTTCAACAACAAACAGCAACACACATACACAAAAAAACTAACTTAAAAAAATCTAACATTGGGGCTGAGCCCCGGTGGCGTAGTGGTTGTGCGCAGGACTGCGGCCCACTGGGACGGAGGTTCAATTTCAGCAGTGGGGCTGGGCCTCCTACTCCCACCACCGGAGAGCAGTGATGCCCCCCCCAAAATAATCTAACATTGGATTTGAAAAAAATAATACAACAGCTATTGTAAAACAAACCTTTGTGGTTTAGTAGAGCATATAGAGTTTAGTATCAGACCAGGGCTGAAATCTCAGCTCGGTTTCATAAGAGTTGCCATATTTTGAGTAAGTCCAAACTTCCTTCTTTCTCTGTGTCAGTCTTCTCACCTTTCAAATGAGGTCGGTACTTAACTCTGAAAGATTACTATAGTGGCTACAGATAGTGCACGTGACTCAAAGTGCCCAACAAAAGGATCCAACAAGTATTAGTAAATAAGTCCAGGTTCTAGTGAAACGATGGTCACAAGTAAAATCAAATAAGTAGGGTAACACTCCATTTAACAATAAACACCTATGAGAAACTTTAGTAGCTTTTAATCATTCATTTAGAAGAAGCATCTTTTAAAAATATTCACATTTTTAAGTATAGACATTATTTTATCATTTAAAATCAAATCTGTTGATTATAATCCAGGTTTTAAAAATTGTATAAATGACTTACAAAGTTAACAAATTATAAGTATTCTGTAACAGTCTATTATTTTTGTTTATTTTTTATTTTTTTTTTAGGCATCACTGCCCTCAGGTGGTGGGAGTAGGAGGCCCAGCCTTTGCTCCTGGGAGCTGGAATTACCTCCAACCCAGTGGGCTGCAGTCCCGCGCACAACCACTACGCCACCGGGGCTCGGCCCAACAGTCTATATTTTTAATCTGCTTCAAAGCACCAGCACAATAATAATTTTAAAAACTCAAGACTAAAACATTCCTGAAGAGCGGCAGGAGGGGGAACTAAAACAACTTGATTATTGTTGTTGTTGTTAAGTGCCACCGAGTCAGCTCCAACCCACAGCAATTCTACGCATGACAGAATGAAACCCTGCCTAGTCCCGCCATCCTCACAACTGCTCCACGCTTGAGCCCCTTGTCGCAGTCCGTGTCCGTCCATCTCCTTGAGGGCCCTCCTCCTCCGCACGCAGTCCCTCGACTTTACCAAACACGATGTCTTTCGCCAAGAACTGGTCTCTCCGGACGACACGTCCAAATATGGAAGGCAATGTCTCGCCGTCCTTGCCTCTAAGGGGCGCCCTGGCCTTACTTCGTCCAATAGCCGTCCATGGTATTTTCAATGTCTTCTCCAGTACCACAAGTCGAACGCATTGGTTCTTCTCAGTTCTTCATTCGCATCCAATTTTCCCATGCAGATAGGCAGCCTGGGTCGCGACCCCTCTGGGGGGTTGAACGACCTTTTCACAGGGGTCGCCCAATACATAACAGCAGCAACATTACAGCTATGAAGCAGCAACGCAAATCATGTTATGGTTGGGGGTCACCACACATAGGAACTGTAGGAAAGGGTCACGACATGAGCAAAGTGGAGAACCGCTGATCTAAGGCAAATAAAAACACCAAGGCATGAGTCAGGTGCATATTAATCCCCAAGGTAACATCCTTGCTTTTCAGTACAGGGAAGAGGCATTGTTCTGAAGATTTACCCAAGGCAATTCACCTTTTTGGGGGGACAGGGCTATATATATTTTTAATAAATTATAAGTACTTTCTCCATTTATCAAAACATTATAACCTTCTCAACATTTTGAAATCTTCTTCACCCTATATATATATATATTTTTAATAAATTATAAGTACTTTCTCCATTTATCAAAACATTATAACCTTCTCAACATTTTGAAATCTTCTTCACCCTCCCAGAATTATTCAGAGTAGACGACCTTGACACACACTACGGCTCACCATGTAAAATCTTAAATGCTGCGCGCGTGTGCTCTCCTGCACTCCGTGTGGGCCTCAGTCCGCTGTCCACCACGCGCTTCCCCTTTCTCCATGACGCACCCTCGTGCGCTTCCTTGGTCTCTGGGCAGGCGCAGCAAGGCCTGAGCGACTTCTCCTGCGACTCGGACAAGGCAGAGCTTGCTGTTGCCAGACCTGGCATTTTTTTGTGCCGAAAGAAAGTCACATTACAAATCAAAGAACACCTTCAACTCCCTGAACTTCAGGAAACACCCCCGCTTCCGCCTGTCGCACACTGCAAATCACCTTTTGGTCTCTACTGCTCCTCCCATGAGCACGGACTGCGGATCCAAGTTCAACGAAATCCTTGACAACGTCAACCTTTTCTCCATTTGTCATGATGGAATCTATGGGTCCAGTTGGGTGCATTTCGATCTTCTTTGCATTGAGTTGCAATCCACACTGATGGCTGCAATATTTGATTTTCATTAGCATGTGCATCAAGTTCTCCTCGCTTTCGGCAAGCAAGGTGATTCTCGTAAGCTTTCAGCCAATCTTGAAGTCACATTCTTATTCATATAAGACAATTTCTCTGATCATTTGCTCATCATAATGAGTGAGTAAATACGAGAAGATAAAACCCTCTCACACACCTTTCTTGATTAAGACTAAGAGGACAATGGATAGGCACTCAGTTCCCCACTTCAAAAGAAGGAACCAATGAAAACTTTATGTACAGCTGCAGAACAATGTCATAAATAGAGCATGACACTGTCGGACATAATACCAGAGGATATGCCCCTTGGGTAAGAGGACACCCAAAATGTGAGTGAAGAGGAGCCAATTTCTCAGAGTGGAGTCAACCATGGAAGCATGGGTCAGGTGAAGCCTATGGGAGTGGAACCTTCCAGATCTTCATTTGCTGATGGGGCACAACTCAAAGTGAAAAACAGCTGTAAAAATCTGCTAATGATCAGAACGTGGAATGTGCAAAGTATTAATCTAGGAAAATCAGAAGATGGCATAAACAGAGATATCCAAAGCATTAATGAGCTGAGATGGACTAGTATTTGGATCATTTTGAATCAGGAAATCTGATGATTTACTTTGCTGGGAAGGAACACAATCAAGAGGAATGGTGTTGCATTCGATGTCAAAAAGAGCAACACAAAATCAACCACAAAGTGCAATGGGTTACATCATGCTGTACATCATGAAGTACAACAGTTATACAAATTTATACACCAACCACAAAAGGCTAGTGATGAAGAAATTGAAGAAGTCTGCCAAGGTCTTCAGTTGGAAAGTAGTCAAATATGCAATCAAGATATACTAATAATTATTTCGCATTGGAAAACAAAAGTTGGAAACAAAGAGGAAGGAATAGTAATTAGAATATATGGACTTGATAGAAATTAAATTGGAGATCTTATGATAGAATTTTGCCAAACCAATGACTCGTTCATAGAAAATACTATTTTTCAACAATACAAAAGGTGAGTATGCACATGGACTTCTGATGGAATTCAAAGAAATCAAATTGATTACATATGTGAGAAGAGAGGACTGAGCACATCAATATCAGCAGCTAATACCAGTGCAGGGGCTGACTGGGATAGATAATCAATTACACACTATAACTTAAGGTTGAAGCTGAAGAAAATGGAACTAGTCCAAATGAGCCAAAATAATATCTTAAGTCTATCCCAGCTGAATTTTGAAAACATCTCAAAACAGATGAGCAGCATCAAAACTAATCACAGAAGACCTGATGAGCAGGGGGAGGACAGAAAGAACATCATTCATGAAGAAAGTTAAAGGTCACTAAAAAGACAGGAAAAAAATCAAAGTGGATGTCAGAGACTATGAAAGTTGCTCTTAATCTTAATAGCTAAGAAAAATGGAAGAAATGATAAAGTTAAAGAGCTTAATAGAAGGCTGAGCCCCGGTGGCGTAGTGGTTGTGCACGGGACTGCGGCCCACTGGGACGGAGGTTCAATTCCAGCAGTGGGGCTGGGCCTCCTCCTCCCACCACCGGAGAGCAGTGATGCCCAAAAACAACAACAAAAAAAGAGCTTAATAGAAAATTTCAAAGGGCAGCTCGAGAAGACAAAATCAAATATCATAATGAAGTCTGCAAAGACCTAGAATTAGAAAGCCAAAAGGGAAGGGCATTCTTAGGATAGCTTTAACTGGAAGAACTCAAGAAAAAATTCAAGCATCAGAGGAGCTTAGAGCAAGGGGTAAAGTAGAAAGAAAATATTTTGGAAAGATTGATGACAACATATATACAGTGTGCTGAAACAAGTTTATGATGGATTGTTAGAAGATTTGAACGAGCCAGCCCGGGTGCAGTATGGCACCAATGAAACACAACATTTCTCTAGTTCTTTAATACTCCCCTCCCCACACAAACACATACACACTGTCATGACCCCAGTTCTACCTTACAAATCTGCCTAGATCGGAGCATGTACACTGGTACAGATAAGAGCTCTCGCCACACACAATGCAGGACAAGTAAATCCCTCAGGACCAATATTGAGAATAGCAATACCAAGATAAGGGGAAGGTGCGGAGAAAGGGTGAGCTCATCACGATGATCAATATACACCCCCTCCTCCAGGGAGATGAGCAGAAACATGGGTGAAGGGAGATAGCGGATGGTGTAAAATATGAACAAAAATTAAGATGATGGCAACATATGTACAAATGTGCTCGATACAATGGATGTATGGACTGTTACAAGAGCTGTAAGAGCCCCCAATAAAATGATTTTTTTAAAACGAGAAACACTAATAACAATGAGTACAAGGAAGAAGAACATGTTCTAAAGTTGACTGCACAGCTCTTCTTGATATGGTTAAACTACTGAATTGTATGACGTGTAGATGAAGAGTCAATAAACTGCTTCTTTTAAATAGCAGGGGGAAAAAAGATGTGTAAGATCCCCGCATAAAGTGATTAAGTTTTAAAAAAAAGAATCAAGGGCTGAGCCCCGGTGGCATAGTGGTTGTGCACAGGACTGTGGCCCACTGGGATGGAGGTTCAATTCCGGCTCCACAGGAGCAAAGGCTGGGCCTCCTACTCTCACCACCAGATGGCAGTGATGCCCCCCCAAAAAAAACCCAAAAAAACAAACAAACAAAAAATCAAGCCTCGAGTTCCAGTATTGAAAGATTTTATGGGCGAAATATTGAACAATGCAGAAGTATCCCAAGAAGATGGAAATACAGAGTCACTGTACCAAAAAGAGCTGGTGGCAATCCCACCATTTCAGGAGGTATTGCATATGAGCAAGAACAAGTTCAAGCTGCCCTGAAGACACTGGCCCAGAACAAGGCTCCGGGAACTGATGGCACACTGCGTTAGTCCGGGCTGACTAGAGAGAGCGTGACCTGTTCCTGGTCAAAGAAAGGACGCTCCCAGAGTTCTCACGAAAAGGCTGCGCTCACACTGCCTCATCATCAGAATGTGCGGGGATTTTCAGGCTAGACTCCACTCTGCGACTTCTCAAGCTGACATGACGTTATGCAACTACCACAAATACCAACTAAAATGTTTCAACAAGCTGATGAAGAACTGGAAGCCAGGAAATTTGGAAGGTAGCTACTTGGCCAACTGACAGGAAGAGAACCGTGTTTGTATCCATTTCAAAGAAAGGTGTCCCAACAGAATGCACAAACTACAGAACAATGTCACTTATATCACATGCCAATAAAATTTTACTGAAGATGATCCAATGAGAATCGCAGCAGTACATTGCCATGGAACTGCCAGAGATTCTGGCCAGATTAAGAAGAGGATGTGGAACAAAAGTATTCTTGCTGATGTCAGATGGATTTTGGCTGGAAGCAAACATCACAAAGTGCTTTACTCACTATGCCAAAGCATCTGATTTTGTGAATCATACAATTTATGGATGATCTTAAGAGGAATGGGAATTTCAGAACACTTGACTGTGCTCGTACTGAACTTGTATGTGAATCAAAAGGCAGTTGTGTGAACAGATCAAGGAAATATTGCATGGTGTAAAATCAGGAAAGGTGCTCAGAAAACAAAAGAAAAAAAATTACTGCCCTATGTTAATCCCGTGTACTGATAATACAAGCCAATTTTGGTGTGTAAAACCTGAGCTAGTTTGTGACTTATTTGATGTGGCTCTTGTAGTCATAACCTTTGTAATTCTGATCAAATGACCTTTTCCTGATGAGTCTGGGTAAGAGAAGATGGAGAGGATTCCGTTGTGAGTGGTTCTTAACAGGATTCACTGGGATTGTCATACTATGGGTATAAAATGAGCAATCTCAAAAAAAAAAAAAAGGGCAATCTCAGAAAGAGGAGGAGGGCGAGGAATCTCATTACCACCAGCAAAAGCTAGGAGTGGAGCATGCCTTCGGCTCCTGAGATTTCTACACATTGAACTTTCCTGATCTAGACAGTTCTGACGCCTGGAAAGTGACAGAAGAGCAGCAACAGAACTAGGAATTATAGTAAGAAACAGAAGGCTGGACTTGCTCGCCCACTGAGCAAATAAAGCTGAGTGCTTTGGGGCAGGAACCTGGCTTGTGGAGTAGAGTATACCTCTGGGCACTTCATTTAGGAAGCGGGGTTTACTGACCCACTGGAACTGGGGTTGAGCGCTTTGGGGTTGAGGCTTACCATGGAGTGGTATGCCCACTGGGCATTCATGCGTAGTCCTAAAAGAACTTTTTCTCGTGTGCAGATTGAACAACTGTATCTTGAGCATTCTTACCTGAATTGTAACCTGTTACCTGCCACAGTAAATTCCATTAATCATGAGCATTGTCTATGACTTCTTTGTGGCCACCGACATGAATTATAGACTGCAGCTGAAAAAGTAGAGTGCTGTGTGAGACAGAACGGATGCTTACTGAGAACTTTTTTTTAACAGCACAATTGGGTGGAGAGGAAATTTTAATAAAAACCCTTGGCTGCACTCAAAATGCTCATCGTTTATGGGAGAAGACTGGAAGCATAAAAATAATGCAATGTGAAGTGTGGAATTCAACTCAATTCATGCAGGTAGAGGGTCAGTAAAGGCTGAACCGAGGTACAGGGTAATTTCTGAGCTAAAGATTGAAGAAAGAGTGTGAGAACTTTCACAGAAGGGAGACACACCAGTAGAAGATCCTCTACATAGGCAGACTTGGAAGCAAGAGATTATACACATCAAAAAAGGTAGGCAAATCAGTAAGGCCCCTGTGGGGGTTGTGGGGAGGGCAGTTAGCCCTCAGGGAAGACACTTGATATCACTTTTCTGGTCTCCCCAAGGGTGAGAGCCTACCTGTTACTATATGGCTAGTCATGCATGTTTAACTGGGTTTCTTGTCAGCCCTTGGGTGAACTAGGTTCCATAGGCTACCTGGACTTTATAGATCTTTTTCTCTCAAGGAGTACAGCATACTGGTCACACCAAAATGATCTGAGTTGGAAAATTCGCTAAGTGAACTGGATTTCACATTAAACACACCTGTTGCAAACTCTCACTCACTGCTATGGAGTCGTGATGACTCAGAGCTACCCCATCCTATGGGCTTCCCAGGTTGTAATTCAGCAGTTCTCAAGCTGTGGGTTGCGACCCCATTGGGGATCAAATGACCCTTTCACAGGGGTCGCCTGATTCGTAACAGTAGCAATGAAAATAATGTTATGGTTGGGGGTCACCACAACCTGAGGAGCTGTAGGAAAGGGGCTGGGCATCAGGAAGGTTGAGAACCACTGCTTTAGAGTCTTTCTGATGCATAGTGAGCCTAAGGGCAGTGTAGAATTGTTCCACAGGTTTTCTCGGGTGGTGATCTTTATGAAAGCTGACTGCCACATCTTTCTCCTTGAAAAGAGGGTGATGGGGGGATCAAATCATTTGGCTAACAGTCGAACACTTAACTACTGTACAATTAGGATCTTATACATATATCCGCATTTATACTGTCTTAAAAAACACACAAGTCTACAAGGCACTCACCTCACTGCCCTCGATTCTGACTCATAGTGGCAACAGTCCCTTTGGGGTTTCCCCGAGTTTTAACTCTATGGGACTAGAAAGTCTGGTCTATTTCTCCCATGGAACAATTGGAGGTGTCAAGCTCTGACCTTTGGGCTAACAGCCCGACGCATATTCACACCACTAGGGTTCCCCTAAAATAAGACTACAAAATAAAATGATGTACCGTACTTCTCAGTATCTTGATGTCCATGTTAGAATGGCTTGGCAAACTAATAAAATTTGATATCATGGCATCTTTCGTAGACTCACAATAACCCTTTAAGGCTGAGTAAGTAGTTTATGGCTCATCGTGTTTCCAAGTTGTAAGCTCTGCAGAATCAGACATCCTTCTTCCTCCAGTGGGACTGCTGGTGCTTGCTGAGTGCTTCCCTGCTGAGTGCTTCCCTGCTGCAGCACCACGGACCCCTCGACAGCTTGGAACGCCCTCCAAGAGCACATCAGCTGCTAGCTTCACGGCGCCTGCTGAGCCTGCTCCACCATACTTTTGGTAATTGTCTATTTTTACAATCTATGCTTTGCCAATCTGAGATTCGTAACTAGTATTTTAAAAACTGCATGCACTTGTTTTATGTGCCAAAAGCTGCATTCGACTGGCCAACGTAGGATTTTAATATTTGTTCTCCAGTAGTTAATTGGGCAAGTTTAGGACTCTGTTTTCCTTACTATAAAATGAGAAAAGTGGCATATGTCTGTTAAAGTACTAAGATTACATGGCTCTAAATAACAAATGTTTCCAACCATTATGTGAAAATTCCTCTTCTTGAATTGTTTAAGGACCAGTAAAGCCTTTAAATTTCCACGAGAAGGGATCATAGTTTTGTTTACTTGGAACTCGCTTGATACTTCTGGTGATACTTCTAATGGGTTAAAAGCCTGATGAGTTACTTTTAAACAATTATTTGGAAAATGTAACAAATCTGGCACAGTTTCAGTTTTCAGTCTAATTCTTACACTCTTGAAGCGAAAATGCTACCAAAAAAACCATGATAGCTTGCTGAGCCCCGGTGGCGCAGTGGTTGAGTGTGGGACTGCGGCCCACTGGCTTGGCGGTTCAAATCCAGCAGCAGCTCGTAGACGTCCGTGATCAGCTAAGCTATTCCACACTCTGGCCTTAAAGGCCAAGTCGACCCACACCATACACCACCATGGTCCACACAGCACACATCCAAAGACGTGTCAAAACTCGTAGCTACCCAACTCACAGGCCTCTAGAAGCCAGCTGT
>PVJH01035958.1:0-18060 GCA_004026705.1 Nesogale talazaci | reverse complement strand
ATGTAAACGTACTTAGAATAATTTATTTAACCTCTGTATTCCACAGAAAAGCAACAAGTCCACTGGACTAAAAAGAATAAAGTTAGTGTGATCCCTGGTGGTATAAGTGGTTGAGTGTGGGACTGTGGCCCGTGGGTTTGGCGGTTCAAATCCAGCGGCGGCTCTCAGGAGCAGCACTGGGTAGCTCCCACAACCACCCGAGGCAGTGATGTGCCCTCCCCCCACACCAAAAAGAATAAAGTTACTGCTTTATTCTTTTGTATTTTACATTCTTTTATAAAGAGCCAACATTCTAGGTAAAAATACTTATACTCCGATGTCTTTCAGATTTGGAGGGATAATGAGGAAAAATAAGAAGCCCTACGAAGTTGTCTTCCTTGTTCAGAAGAGTGAGGCTGATTGACAAACCTTTTTTGATCTTCTCTTTTGAACTTCCTGCCTGCACAGATAGCACAATACTAATTTGGTTTTGGGGAAGATCAAGAAGTGTCAAGCCATGCCAAAAAAAAAACTGAGATATTTTATTATAAGCAAATTTTCCATCAGATTCTATTCCCTGAGATATTGTTGCACAGCTTTTTTCTTACTACTACCAATACTTGCATGTAAACAGGATCTTGGTTGTTTAGCAATTTGCTATTTCTATTTTTCTTCTCTGCAGAAATTGACTTGTTTCTCTAATACAGCAGGGGGAAACCTGAATTCTCTCACACCTAATGAAGTTTATCCCATTTTAAGATGTGAAGATAGTTTGATTTAGAAACAACTCACTAAAATACTCTTCAGATTTATATTTGTATTTTGATTGTTACTGAAAGGGGGTTAAATGACTGCAAGCAGTCATTTCTGTTTTCATATATGTTTTATCTGTTATTATAATGATTCTATTTCAGTCAGTAAGGTATTTGAAAGGACATTAACTGCACTTTTTTTGGCAATTAAGAAACACTAAAGGGGGCTGAGCCCCGGTGGCGTAGTGGTTGAGTGCAGGATTGTGGCCCACTGGCTTGGCGGTTCAAATCCAGCAGCAGCTCTCCAGGAGCAAAGCTGGGCCTTCCACTCCAAGTAGAGGGCAGTGATGCCCAAAACACACACACACACACACACGTCTCAAAAAAAAAAAGAGAAAAACTAAAGACAGCAATTTTCATCAACAATGGTATGGTTTAAATATATGATTTAATTTACGATAAAAATATATTGAAACTAAAATAGAGCTTTTGTAAAAGTTCAGATAGACATGAGACAGGGTAAGTGAATGAGGATAAAGATTCAGATGTAGCATGTATGGAGTCCATGACAATGTTTGGGGTCTACATACCCCAGGACTATTCATAAACCCCATTGGAAGTTCCTGTGCTGGTGGAAGTTCACCAAAATTTTTTGTGTACAGGAACTTTTCAGATGCTGTGTATGCATGTGGAAGGCAAGAAATAAATATTCTGACTGGAAAAGTTTTCTTCTTCCTCAGGCTCAAAATAAAATTTTCTTGTAATTCCCTTTGCCTTCTAATAGTAAAGCTTTCTTTTGGTTAGACAAGGACCTGAATTAGGCAAATATATTTATATGTATTGAAAATGGGGGGGGGATATATTTAAGCGAAAAAAAATCATAGAAATGCAATGCATATAGTATGGTTTCATTTATATATAAAAATGGGATGGTAGGAAGAGAGGCTGAAAATATCATGACTTGAGACAGGTGAACACACCTTAGTCTCAAAGCAACAACTTTGCTTTTTTAACATGTTAAAGAAGTCATTTGCAGCATATTTTCCAATGTAATATGTCATTTGATTTCTTGACTGTAGCTCACTTGAGTATTGATTACAAATCCAAGTAAAATGAAACTTATCGATACTTATCAAAACTTCTATCTTCTCTCTTTTTATTTCTTATTTACTCAGGTGTGAGAAATTTTGTTTTCTTTATGTTGCCACCAAATTTATACTGAAAGTTGAAGTATTTGATCTTCATCAGTAATTGTTTCAAATCCCCTTCACATTCCACAAGCATGGTTGTCTCATCTGCATATTTCAAACTATTGGGGGGGTGGGGCTGAGCCCTGGTGGCACTGTGGTTGTGTACGGGACTACAGTCCACAGGGTTGGCGATTCAAATCCAGCTACAGCTCTCTAGGAACAAGGCTGGGCTTCCTACTCCCACCAGGGCAGTGATTACCTGCCCCCCTAATAAAAACAACAAAAAAAACAATCAAACTGTTGAGTATTTTTCCAGTTCTGACACTATGTTTTTAATATAGTCTAGCTTTGAAATTTACCTGCTGGGCATACAGATTGAATAAGTACAGTGAAAGTCAGTCTGTGCAAACAGCTGCCTCTTGAGCTATGAACAGTTCCCACATAAGTACAGTTAGATGTTCTGAAATTCCTGCTCTTAATAATATGCTATCATCTATATAGTCTAGTGGTCTATATTTTTATTAAAGCACAAAGAGGCATCTCTATGGTGTTCTCTATTTTAAGCCAAGATTCCTCTGACATGAACAATGATATTCATCTTTACACATGCTTTTTTGAATCTAGCTTGAATTTCTAGCAGATCACTGTTAATATATCATTGCAATCATTGTTGTTATTTTTAACAAAATTTTCATGATACTGTTCACACATTCTGTTGGATCATCTTTCTTTGGAATGAGTGAAAACATGGAAGAACTGCCCTAGTAGGAGGATTTTGAGGTCTAAATATTTACAAAATAGAAAGTCTCTTTTTTGTCTCATGGAATAGCTGCTGGTTTCAAATTGTTGTACTTGTGGTTTGCAGCCTAAATGTGTTGGGGTACAATTTATTGGCCAGGTATCTGTCTTCCAAATTTCTTGACAGTGCTACATCCATTTGTTGAAATATATCTATTGACATCCCATCAATTCTAGGGACCTTGCATTTCACCATGTTTCCAATGCTACATGAATTTCTCTCTTCAATACCATTGGTCCTTATTCATATGCTACCAACCAAGTAGTGGCGGAACATCAGTGGAATCTTTTTGGTACAACGTCTTTGTGTGTTTCTTCTATCGTCTTGTGATACCTCCTGCATCACATAATATTTTATCCAAGAATCCTTAAATGTTACAACTCAAGACTTGAATCTTTTTCTCCCCTTTTTTCACCTTAAAGAACTGCTAATGTTCTTGACTTGGTTTTCTTCAGCCAGGAAAGGAATGAAGACATTATAATACTCTATCTTGTACAGCTCCGTTCTAAAAATTTCTGTTGAGTTCTTCTACTTCTCTCATTTCTATTCACACTAGCTTCTCTGTGTCGAAGAGCAGGCTTTATATTCTCTCCCGACATCGATTTGATTGTTTCGTTTCTTTCCTCTCTTTGTTAATGCCCTTTAGCTTTTTGCATGAGTCATATTTGTGCCAACATATCTGATCACTTGTATTCAATACTTCCAATCCATTCTTGAGATAGTCTCTAAATTCATCCGAGGTGTATTTAAGGTTATATTTTTGTTCTTGTAAATTTTGCTTTGGTTTTTTTCAACTTCCTCATTTAAAGATATCTTCCACTGTTCACCTCTGGCCTTGTTCTGACTAATGTTATTGAGCTTCCGCACTATTTCTTTGCACAAAATGATAAAACAACAACAGCAACAAACTCACCACCAGCAAATTGATTCAAATTGATAGTGAACCTATAGGTCAGGACAGAACTGCCCCTGTGAATTTCTGAGACTTTAATCTTTCTAGGAGTAGAAAATTCCAAATTTCTCCCAAGGAGTGGTTACTGTTTTCAAACTGCTGGTCCAGTTGTTAGCACCCCAACACATAACCACTACATACTCAGGGCACTTTCTTTGCACAGCTTATCATATCACTGTCCATGATGTCAAGAAAAGGCACTTGCAATGCATAAGTTGTTGGATTTGTGATAAATATATCTTGTGAGAGTGGTTCCAAGAAGATGGTACTAAGAGAGAGGCCCAGCTTAGAACTCCCCAAGCATGTTCCAGAATCAACAGGTGAGGCCAATTCGCAGAATTTAGACATGCGACCTAAACTCTCAGGACCCCAGGGTTATGTTAGACCTGATTTTCATCCATGAAGAATGCAACGAAGCTCACTGAAGTCTCCCCTATCCTCTACACTCGCAGGGTCAGTGAGGAAGCAAGTATCAGCTTCCTCCCTTCCCCTCTAGTTCTGCAACCTGCAAGCATTTAGAATATCCCAACCCAGATCATCTCCCAAGTGGGGCACACAGCCCTCAGCCCTTGCAGACATGGGAGCCCTGGATGCTGGGACTCACCACAGCCCCAGAACAGAGACCTTATAGTTACCCTTTCTTGCTGGATCTGGCCCCAGTATGGCATAATCACAACTTGAACCATCTGGGGCCTTCAAGATTATATTAGATATTTTTTCTAATTTATTTTGAGGAAGAAAACCACAAAACTCCTTCCCACCAGAGAAATTAGAAAACAGAATTCCCATATTTCTAAGCAGCTCCCTCTTCCCTATCTAGGTGTCTTTCAGGCACTAAAACTTTCTTAACAGGACCACCTCCTGATTGGATGTCCCCTCATTTCCCCAAACCCATATAATATACCAGGTCAATAATTGCCTCTGGTAGATTTCTTAATACCTACCAGATATTAAAAATGATATAACTATATCTACCAGATATTATTCAATTACCCCAATCACCCTTGACTCAAGACTCTGCTTCCTCTACCTCATTAATACACACTAGTTTATAACCTACCATGTAATAACTCATTTCTTATACTCTTTCCCAACTTATCAAAAATTACTATGCTTAACAGGAAGAATTCCTATGGGAAAAAACTACCATTTAAAACTTACTCCCAAGCACCTACATTCTACTCCTTCTACTCAACCAACTACCAGTCCCTCTTCATTTCCACACAAAAAAATTTCCAGCTCTCATATTGTTTTCCTCTAGCCTAAAGAGCCAACCCCACTCTCAATACATAACTGAGCTCATCCACTATGCAGCACAAACAATAGGTACCAGCAGCTAAAATCAAAAAAATCAAGAGAAATTAAAGCCAATAGCTGAAGGTTTTCCAAATCCATTGGATTACACAGAAAAATAATCCCTTAAACCATCAGAGAAAGAATACAGGAAAAAAGAAGAAGTAAATAGGTCATCAAGAAACTCCCAATTTAAAAAAAGCCCCAGTGTAAGTGGCTTAAAAGGAGAATTCTACCTAGTATTCAGAGAGGAACTAACATCAATCCCACACAAACTCTTCCAAGACATAGAAAGGGACAGCAAAATTCTAAACACATTCTATAAGCCAACATAACCTAGGTATTGAAACCAGGCAAAGACGCCACAAGGATAGAGAATTACAGACCTTTATCTCTCATGAACATAGATGCAAAAGTTCTCAACAAAATGCTGTCCAACCAAACTAAACAATAAATCAAAAATGCATATATGTATCATGAAGAAGTGGGATTTATTCCAGGAATACAGGAATGGTGCAAATTTCAAAAACCAATAATACAATCCATCATATTACCAAGAAAAATTGTAAGACTCATATGATCTTATCAATTGATGCAGAAACAGCATTTGAAAATATCTAACATCCATTCTTCATAAAATCTCTCAAGAAGATAGGATTAGAAGGGAAAATGCTCAACACAATAAAGGCTATTTGTGAAAAATAAATAGTCAATATTGCATTCACTGGACAAAAGCTGAAAACATTTGCACTGAATAAGGAAACCCAACAAAGATGTGTCTTATAATCACTTTTATTCAACATTGTCTTGGAAGCCCTAGCCAAGACAGGAGCAAGAAATCCAGGCAGTATAATTCATGAAAGTAGAAATGAAATTTTTGCTATTTGCAGATGATATAATTTTATATATTGAAAATCCTAAGGTGTCCTATTGTGGAATAGGATTGCAGAAAACAATAGTGAAGTTTAATAGAATAAAAGTATATAAGATTAACAAAAAAAATCAATTGGATTCCTATAAACCAATGATGAGAATACTGAAGACATAAAGAAAACAATACTATTCACAATAGCCACACAAAAGCTGCAATACCTAGGCATCAACCTACCCTGTCCCCCACCAAAAAAAAAAAAAAAGCTTGTATAAGAAAACAGCAGAACATTACTAAGAAACATTACTAAGAAAAGGGATCTACTACACAAATGGAACAACTTTGTGTTCATGGGTTAGAATACTCAATATTATGAAAATGTCAATACTACTGTGTTGGTCCAGGTAAACTAGAGAAACAATTCATAGACATGCATATGGATATGAGTATGGTTTATATACAAGAGGAATAGGACATTAAGAAAGCATCCCAACCCAGGCCAGTTCAAAGTTCTTAAGTCAAATATTTCCCATATGCTCAATACCAGTCTATAACGTCTCCTTCTGACTCACGAAGTCATAGGCCAGTGGATGCAGAATCCCAGCGCTGGCAGGAATCTCCCCATGGCTCTTCACTTTCAGGGCTCAGGGTCCATCAACAGCATCCAGTGGGGATAGAGGCAACTCAGTGCTGGCAGGGATCTCCACGTGGCTTCTCCAGCTTCAAAGGTCTGGTTCCATCAGGGTAAGGTCATGTGGCTTCTCCTCCTGCTCCTTCAGCTCCTCAGACTCTGCCATCTTGTCCGTAATTCATCATCTCTGAAACTAACTCCCTACAACTGGGGAGATAGCTTCTCATCTCCAAAAGGGAAATATCATGAAATTTCCCAGAAGTCTCAGGAGAAAGTCATGCCCACACGGAGGTCTCATTGGCTACTCAATGGCTATCTCCAGATTAACAGGCTAGACTCCACCCCTACATCTCAATCATGAAGTTAATAAGCACATGACTGCCACAACTACCTAAAGAAATCTAAAAATTGAATGCAATCCAATTCAATTCCATCACCATTCTTTTTTTAAAAAAATGGAAATCTAACTACCAAATTTATATGGAGAGGGAAGAAACCTAGAATAAGCAAAGAACTGCTCAAACAGAAAAACAAAGTAAGTGGTCTTGCACTACCTGACCTCAAAATCTACTATACAACATGGTTGTCAAAACAACCTGGTACTGTTATAATGATGGATCAGGGCAGAACACCCAGAAATAAACACATCTGCATGCATATAACTGATTTTTACAAAGGCCCAATAAGCATTAAATGAGAAGCAGATGCCTTCTTCAATAAATGGTGCTGAAAAAAATTAGCTGTACACCTGCAGAAGAATGAAACAACATCAAGATTTATCAAAGGCCTTAATGAAAAACCCAAAGGTATCCAGATCATCAATGAGAAAATTGGGAAAAATCTAAGTCCCTTAGTGCAGGGAATACACAGGTTTTCAAAGATAATAAAGGAAATATCCTCCATGGAAGACAAAATATATGAGTGAGACCTATTAAAAATAAAACACTTGTGCCCGTTGAAAGACTTCATTAAAAGAGTAAAAAAAAAAAAAAGAACCCACATATTGGGAAAATATATTTAGTAATGACTTAATGGACAAAGGACTAAGTATTAAAATCTATGCTCTATTACAAACCTACAACAAGAAAGAAACTAATAACGCTCTAAACAAGTGGCAAAGGAACTGAACAGATGATTCAACACTTGAATGACTAATAAAAACATGAGGAAATGCTCCAATTCATTAGCCATCCAGGAAATGCAAGTCAAAACAATCATGAGATACCACCTAACAACCATAATTCTAGCCCAATTAAAAACAAAAGCCGAACAACAAATGTCAGAGAAGTTGTGATCAGATTGGAATTCTTATCCACTGCTGGTGGGCTTGTAAATACATGTGGCCACTGTGGAAGGTGATACGGCAATTCCTAAAACAGGTGGCAAGAGAGCTACCATATGACCCAGCAATATCATTACTAGACATATACCCAGAAGAAAAAAGAAACATGCCGCGGACAGGCATATACTCTCTCTTGTTCATTGCAGCACACTTCATAATAGTTAAGAATATGGGAGCAACCTAAATTCCCTTCAGTAGAAGACTCCATTAAGAAAAAAAAAACTTTGGTATGTACAAAAAATGAAATGCTACACATCCCTAAACAATTGTGATGAAACGGAAATACCTCAAGCCATGGAGGAATTTGGAAGACATTATGCTGAGTGAAGTTAGTCAATCACAAAAGGACAAACATTGTATGAGTCCACTGCCATAGGCAGCAACAGTACAATGGACACAAGCTCAGACTTGAGGGTGTTATCTGCTGACCAGGGGGAGCAGACAGTCTGGTGGTAATCCATCAAGAGAGAATTAAAACAAAGCCAAGGAAAGCCCTGGTTTTATAAAACATACAATTAGAAGAGGATACATAGATTTACTTCCATTTTGAAGCACATGTGTTAAAGTTTGCTTGTATGGCACCAGTTAGTGAGGAACCATCCCAGCCTATATTTGTGATATTTTAAGGAGGTAATGTCAGATATTTCTGTTTTAAATGTTTCTAGAAGTTGAGCAAAAAAAGAGTGCCTTGTCACATACTACTTAACGGTTATGTATTTATTGAAAAGACTAATTACCTCTAGGTTATCAAATAGGTCATCTGAGGTCCTTCACAAAGCTTTGTTGAATCTCTCTTAATTTTATTTCCATTTTTAAACTTGCATGAATAGTTCTGATGATAATTGCAAAATGTTGATATGTATGGAAAAATCAGCATTCCAAAATATCTAACTTGGGCAGCTTGCTTACACGTGTGGCTGCTTGAATTTCAGCAAATTTCATTTGAATCACATGTTTCTAGGGAAATGCTGGTCAAAAAACAGGATGGGAACACACAAATACAAAAACTAAGAAATGTTATATTAAATCTGTAAGATTTGCAAGCTCAAAATGCGATCTTGTAAGGTCTTTCTCTGCTAGACTCTGCTTTTAAATTCCTGAACAGCTCTGAATATTCAGTATATTGCCACAACCAGGGAGATAACATTACTTTCATGCATCATTGTGTTTCATATTGTGTGAACCTTATTTGTATTCAGTCTTTGTTATTCAAAAATTAAGTTCACTTTCAAGATATCCTTGTATTAAGTTTAAGTAAATATATTTAGTCTCCTATCACTATCATTACCATTCTTACATCTCTTGAATTAAGTTTATGCTTATCTTTTCCAACCTTGTCAACTTCCCTCAAAACTATTATCAGGACAACTTGCTTTTTATTCATTGAAATATTTGTATCTTCAAGTTATTTTTTTGCATTAACCAGCATGCTTTCTCATTTCTAATAACCTCAAGGAAATTTAATAATAATACCATCCATGTCCCATAATGCAAACTGAGGTTCTTTACTTTGAATATGTTTTAGCCTCTTCAATTCCTTTGGTCTGTTCTCATGTTTTTGTTATGTATAAGCACTTCTCCTTCTTGAGGACATCATTTGTCACTTTAAACATAATGCAGCAAAAGAGAGTCCTTTTTTTCTGTCAATCCCCACCTCTCTTTCAAATCTGCTTCTTTGAATTCTTCCCCAGCTCAGTAAAAAGGGCCATCAATTGTTTGTGATAAGAATTCAATGTTCCTCTTCTTTTATTTATTACTTGCAGAGCATCAAATTTGAGTAATTTGGAAATTCAAGACAAGAAGTGAATTCATTCCCTCCAAGTTGGCATTACTAATTTTATTCATCATGTCTTGTGTGAACCATACCGTTACCTCCTAAATGCTTTCTGCAAGTGTACATGCATGAGTAGGTAGGTGTAAGCATGTGTGTGTGTTTCCATCTTTTTTCTTTTTTTCCCTTTTTTGTGGAGTATTGCACACACATAGGGAAAAACACATGACGCAATTATATCATTCATCTCATCAGAATAATGACATTATCCCTGCAAAACTTCCACACCCTAACATATAGCCCTTTCTTCTTTATCCTTCCTACCTTCCCTATTTTCCTTCCTGCTCACCCTCTACTCACGACCCCACCTTATCATAGCCTTCAATATCTACTACTTTGGGTGAAAAACACTTTTTCTTTTTTTTTATCTTTGCAAACATGATTTCATGAAATATTTGTATTTATGAGATTGATTAACTGCTGAGCAAAACATCTTCTAAATTCATCCATGCCATGAAGTGTTTGACCATGTCATTATTAGTTATTTTTTAAGGCTGTAAAATTTTCTATTATGTATATGTTCCATAGTTAAATTATCCCATCCTCTAGTAACCTCTTGGTTATTTCCATCTTTTTATACTACTATAGAAAGTACTGCAATAAACATGGGTAACCACACAAGGGGGTACCCCCACAAAAGTGGAATTGTGCTGGGCAGATTGGAGCATATGTATAGGCTTTTATTCCACACTAGACAAGCATTGAGCAACTCACTCTAAATTAATGCACCCAGTGGTGTCATATGGAAAGGTTCTCTCTGATGACAGTGATTTTTTTTCATAAAAGCAGTTTAGCTTGAACCTCGTTTTTTGGTCATTGTTGATTTAAGACTATAGCAAGCTTCTGTGAAATTTTGTATCCTGCTCTGGAAAAAATGCCACAAAAAATTATGTATTGTTGAACACAGCTTACAAGGGAAGAGCTATGGGGAAAACTCAAGTATACAAGTAGTTTTATTATTTTGAAATAGGTAAAGTGTCAATTGATGACAAATCTTTTTGTGGATGTCCGTCAACTCCCTAAGTGAATGAAAATGTCAACTCATAGTGCTTTTGGAATTCTTTCCACCAGGTCAGACTGTTAATCAAGCTTTCTGTTCAGAGGGTCTGAAAAGATTGCATGACAATAATATGTGACAACAAAGGCCTTATTTGTGGCAGACAGGTGACAGGTTTTGTCTCCATGACAATGCACCTCCTTATGCAGTCACCTCAATGTGCCAGTTTTTGACAAAAAACAGCATGCCTCTCTTGCCCCCATGTGCCTGACTCACCTGACATCTCTCCATGCAACTTCTTTTTGTTTCCACAAATGCAGAGGGGCATAAAAAGGCAGCTATTTGATGATGTAGAAGAGGTGAAGAAAAAAAGCAGGGGAGATGCTATCAGCCATCTAAACAGATGAGTTTGAAAAATGTTTCCATGAATGAAAATGCTGATTTGACAAATATATTAAGTGTAATGGAGAGTACTCTGAAGGTGATAAGATTGTTTTATAAAACAAATAAATTAGTAGCTTTGAAAAGATCAAATTTTGGTACCCCCTCATATATATGTTTTTATTTTATTCTTTTTTATTTTATTTATTTATTTAAATCATTTTCTTAGGGACTCATACAATTGTTAGCACAATCCATCCATACATCCATTGTATGCAAAGTACATTTGTACCTTTGATGCCATCATCATTCTCAAAGCATTTTCTTTCCACTTAAGCCCCTGTTATTGGCTCCTCCTTTTTCCACCCACTCCCCACTCCCCCCTCCCTCACAGACCCTTAATAATTTATAAACTATTATAATTTTGTCTTGTTGAACGCTGTTCAATGTCTTCCTTCACCCACTTTCCTGTTGTCCATACCCCAGGGGGGATGTTATATGTAGATCCTTATAATTGGTTCCCCCTTTCTACTCAATCCTCCCTCCATCCTCCTGGTGTCACCACTCTCCCCAAAGGGATTATCTGTCTTGGAGAACCCATGTTTCCAGTTCCTATCTGTATCAGTGTTCATCCTCCAATCCAACCAGATTTTTTTTAATCCTTCTGAGACAAATGTCTCTAAATCATCTTGAGGAAGTTCCTTTGACTCTGAATGCTTAAAACTGAGCATCCAGAATGCAGCACAGAGTAAGCGGCCCGGACAAAGACATCACTTCCCATCAGACTCATCGTCTCTTCACTGAAGCCAACCAGATTTTTAAGGTAGAATTCAGATAATGATAATTGAAGGAAGGAAGCATTTTAGAACCAGACAAAAGACGCATATTTCATCATTGCTACACTGTGCCCTGATTGGCTTGTCTCGTCCGCACAACCCTCTGTAAGGGGATGTTACTTCCCCTGCAGATGGGCCTTGGGTCCCCAATCTGCACTCCCCCTTATTTGGCATAATTTTTAATTCTTTGACGCCTAATGCCTGATCCCTTTGATACCTCATGGTATGACAGGCTGGTGTGCTTCTTCTAGGTGGACTTTGTTGCTACTGAGCTATATGGCCACTTGTCTATTTTCAAGCCTTTAAGACACCAGATGTTATGTATCTTTGATAGCTGGACACCATCAGCTTTCTTCACCACATTTGCTTGTGCACACATTTGTCTTCATTGATTGTGCCATGAAGGCAAGCATCAAGGAATGCCAATTTAATAGAACAAAATGTTCTTACATTGAGGAAGTACTTGAGTGGAGGTACAATATCCATCTGCTGCCTTAATACTAACCCTTTAAGTATATGCACAAAGATATATTTCCCCATCATCATATCTAAGAATGTTCATGACCTCTGTAAATATTCTTTGCCGCTCAGTTCTTTCTTCTATTTCCTTTTACTTTCCTCATATCCCACCATCATTTTCATCCTTCATGTGGGTTTCAGTAACTTCTCTGTTACATTCTTCTTGATCAATCCCTTTTAATGTATACAAAGTAGAGAGATTGCAATGTCATATCTTTTTACATGTATTTTTTTGACTTATACTTAAGAAATTGCCAAACTCTTTTCAATAGTGGTTGTACAATTCTGCAATTCTAACAGCAGTGTATGAATGTATCAGTCTCTCTGCATATTGTCCAGCATTTGTTATTTCTGTTTTTATGAATTTTGTTAGCAGAGTCTGTGTGAGCTGATATGGCATCATTTTATTAATTTTTATTTCTCATTAGATAAAATTTATGAGCAGTGCTTCATATGATTGTTGGCCACACAGATGTTATCTTTATTGTGTTTAGAATGTTGTTCTATTCTTGCCTTTAGAATGAATGTTTATCTATTCTTGTCTTCAACTTATTTTCTGAGTGTATTATTTGTTTTTATATTAAGCCATTAACATTTCTACAGATTTTGAAGATTAACCTATTATTTGATATATTATTACTAAAAACATCCCCCCAATCTGTGATTTGCCTTCTTACTCATTTTGATGAAGCCTACTGATGTACATAAATGTAGTATTTTTAGAAGCTTCCAGCACGGTGTTTTTAATTACCTATACACTTGAATATAAGCTGACCTGAATATCAGCCAAGGTTCCTAATTTTACCATAAAAACTGCATAAAAATGTGCAGAAAAACCTTGGCTTATACTCAAGCATATACGATAAGTTTGTTAATGTATTTTTGTCTTTTATCAGGGCCCTGAAATCTGTCCCTGTTATTTCACTGATAATTGTTATCTTTCTGTGGTTTATATTTAGGTCTTTAGTACATCCTGAGTTCATTTTTATATTTGCTGTGAGATATGAGTCCTCTTTCATTCTTTTATAGATATTCATTTTTTCCTAGGACCATTTGTTGAAAAGACTACATCTTCCTCATTTTGTATATTTAGCCCTCTATATTTGTTAAAGTGGTAATCTGTAAGTGTTTCTTAGAATTTCTGAGTTCTAAGTTCTGATTCATTGATCTACATGCCTACCATTGTACCAGTACTAAACTGTTTTGATTATATTGGCTGCACAGTCACTTTAGAACATGAGGAGTAAAGGGCCTTTTTCTGTTTTTGTTTTTAGTAATTTTTTTTTATCCAGGTTTCTTTCCTTTCTATATGAAAATAGAGACAACTTTTTCCATATTTTTGAACAATTGTGATGCGATTTTAATTGAAATTGCATTGAACTTATAGAGTGATTTCAGTAATATTGATATTTTCCTTATATTACCTTCTTTATAGAACATTATTTCATTTTTGTAAGACTTGTGGTTTGTTATAGAGATGTTTCATGGTCTTAAATTTATATAAAACTTCTGTTTTCTGAGTAGATTAATTCTTAAGTATTTCAATTATTGAATGATTATTGTAAATGATCTCGTTCTTTTAATTTGCTTTTCAGAGTCCCTTTCCTTCACACAAAATAATACCATTTATTTTTGTATATTGATCTTATAGGCTACCAATTTGCTAAACCTTTCAGTTAGTTTCAGCAATTATTTTATTGAGCATTTGAGGATTTCTACTATTTCATATTTTCTTCAAATACAATTTTATGTATTCACTACCAGTTTGGATACCTTTGCTATTTTTTTTTATTTCTAATGGTGATGGCTAAGCCTTCCAAGGCTATATTAAATGAGAGTGGTGATAAAGGTAACTCTGTCTGAATTCCATTCAGAAAAGGAATGAAGTCTCCATTTAATGAAATACTAGCTATTTACTGTTTATGTGACCTTTATTGTGTTGAGGAATTTCCCTTCTATTTATATTTTATTGGTTTTTTATCAAGAATGGATAATTTTATCCATTTGAATTTTATCGAATGCCTTTTCTATATAAATTGATATAATCACATGATTCTTTTTTGCTTTATTTATATAGTTGATTACGTTGATTTTTCTTCTCTTATTGAACCATGCTTGCATACCCATTGTATACATTTCACTTGATCATTGTGGCAGTCATGTGCTTATGTTAATTTTATGATTGAAATGTAGGGGTGGAGTCTAGCCTGTTAATCTGGAGATAGCCAATGAGTAGCCAATGAGGCCTCTATGTGGGCATGGCTTTCACCTGAGACTCCTGGGAAATCTCGCGATATTTCCCTCATGAAGATGAGAAGCTATCTTCCTCAGTTGTTGGGAGTTAGTCTCAGAGACATGAATCACGGACAAGACAAGATAGCAGCATCCGAGAAGCTGGAGGAGCTGGCAGAGAGACCACAAGGCTTTGCTCTGATGGAACCAGACCTCTGAAGCTGGGGCAGCCACATGGAGACCTCTGCCAGTGATGAGTTGCTTCTGCTGTTGATGGAAGGAGACTTTATAGACTGATATTGGGCATATGGGTTAATATCAGACTTATGACCTTGAACTGGACTGGGCTTAATGTCCTGTACCTCTTTTATATAAACCTTTTCCTTATATCTATATGTGTGTCTATGAAATGTTTTCCTCTAGCCTACCTGAACTAAAACAATCATGATTTATTATTTTTTAAATATCTTATTGAATTCTGTTAATTCGAATATTTTTGAACACTTTAACATTTATGTTTATAAGGTATATTTATCTATAATTTGTATTCTAGTCATATCCTTGTTTAGTTGGGGTATCAAGGTTGACTTCCTTCATAAAATCAGAACCAACTTCTAATCTTGTTAATTTTTTTCATTGTTTTAAAATTTTTCTGATTCATTTTTTTCTGCTGCAATTTTTTTTCTTTTGGCCCATGGTTTGCTTTGCTGCTTTTCTTCTAAATGTTTGCTTTCTTATTTTCTAATATGCTTATTGCTATAAATTTCCCTCTAATAATGGCTGTGGCAGTCATGTAATCGAGATGTCAGTTTCATGATTGAGATGTAGTAGTGGAGTCTAGTCTGTAAATCTGGTGATAGCCATTGAGAAGCCAATGAGGGCTCCATGTGGGCATGGCTTTCTCATGAGACTTCTGGGAAATCTCATGATATTTCCCTCATGGGGATGAGTGACAAGCTCCCCAGTTGTTGGGAGTCAGTCTCCAAGACGATGAACTATGGACAAGACAAGATGGCAGTGTCCGAGGAGCTGAAGGAGCCGGAGGAGAAGCCATGTGGTCTTACCCTGATGGAACCAGACCTCTGAAGCTGGAGAAGCCATGTGGAGAGCCCTGCCAATGCTGAGTTCCTTCTATCACCACTGGATGCTGTTGATGGACCCTCAGCCCTGGAAGCAAGGAGCCATGGGGAGACCCCTGCCAGCGCCCGATTCTGCACCCACTGACCTATGACTTCATGAGTCAGAAAGAGACTTTATAGACTGGTATTGGGCATATGGGCTAATATCAGACTTACGACTTTGAACTGGCCTGGGTTGGGATGTTTTTTCAATGTCCCATTCCTCCTGTATATAGACCTTTCCCTTAAATCCGTATGCATGTCTATGAATTTGTTTCTCTAGTCTACCTGGACTAACACAATATTTTTTTCTGTTTCCCTAGTTTTTTGGATGCTGTGTATTCATTCTCATTTGTTTCAAGGAATTGATTAATTGCACTCTATTTCTACAATTATCTAATGGTTTTTAAGGAAGGTGTTGTTTAGTTTCCATATTTTTGTTTGTTTGTTTGTTGTTTTGCTTGATCTCCCTATTGTGGATTTTGAATTGCATAACTTTGTGATCTGAAAAGATACTTGTAGTACCACAATGTTTTCATTTTTTTTAATGCTTCCTTTGAGGCCTAACATAAGATGTATTCTGGATTGCTGAAAACAAATAAACATATATTGTGCTATTGTTGGCTGAAGTTTTCTATATATAGCGAAGCAATCAAGTGGATTTTGTTAGTTCTCCTGTATCTTTGTTAATTTTATTCTCAGTTGATCTGGTTTTGTTCATAAGAAATGTATCAATATCCAATATTGCTTTATCAACTCTATAAAAATTTAATTAATGTTTTCTGAGGGTCTTATATTAGGTTCATAGATGTTTATTATGATTACATGTTCTTGTTCAATTATACCTACCATTATATAATGGCCTTTTATGTCTCACAATGGATTTGACATTGACATAGATTTTGTCATAAAATATTTTTCTATTCTTGCTTTTTTATCTACTATTACATTGATATTTTTCCATCCTTTTATTTTTATTTGTTTTTGTATTTGAATCTCATGTGTCTCTTGTCAACATTAATGCATGAATCATGATTTCTCTTTTCTTTTACTAGTCTGTGTCTCTTAACTCGTGAGTTTAAGCTCTTTGTAGTCAATGTTGTTATTAATATGTTTGGTTTTATTGCTGTTCATTTGTTATATTTTTATGATGTTATTGGTTTCTTTGCTCAATCACTTTCTGTAACTGAATTTTGTTTATAAATTTAATGAAATGTGTTCTTCGCTTTTTTCTCAATGTTCAGTATGCTTATTCCATTTAATTTTGTTTTGAGCTTTCAGCATCCTATTTGAGGCTACTTTTATTTTTAGTTATTTTTTTCAAGTTTAAGACAATTTCTTGTCTTTTTGAAGTACTTGACAACTTGATTTCTTCTCCATTTGACTATTTTATGTCTACTCTGTTTATTATTTTCTTCATTGTATAATGTTACCTGTATTGCTTTATTTTTCTATCATGTGTTTATCTTCCTTTACATGTATTACTTCAATAGGATGATTTCTTGATAATGATATCTATTATAGTGATTTTTGCTTGCTATATGTTGTGTATTCTCTGCCCAAGAACCTATCTTTGCATTTCTTGTAAAATTTGTCCTGTTTTGACAGATTCCTATAGTTTTTTTTTTCATTTGAAGATATATTTTTCATTTCTATTTGAAGCATTTTTTAACTGGATATAGGATTTTGGGTTATCAATTTTACCTATTTAAGGCTTTTGATATACTGTCCCATCGCATTCTTGCCTCCATGGTCTCTATAGAAAATCTGAGCTTGTTTGTATTCATTTATATATTTGGGTAATTATTCATTTTTCACTAGGTTTCATGAATCTTTCATTTTCATTTATCTTTATGCTGTACTATAAGTTTGACTAAGAGTGTAATTGTGATTTTCTTTTGAGTTTTGATTTTGATTTTGATTTTATTTTGAGTTCTCTGGGATTTGTTCCGTCATAATCCTAGGGAGTCTTTTTCTAATAGTTCTTAGATTGTTTTGACTGAGTTATCTTCCTTCTTCCTATTCTGGAATGCTTATCGAGTGTAAGTTGCTTCTTTTAATAGTGTCCCATAAAAATCTTTAGGTTTTATTCATATTTTCTATTTCTTTTCAATAAATTGATCTTTCATTTTGGTCTCAAAACATGTGTCTTTGTGACCACTAATTCATGTTTCCATTATTTCAGTTCTTCCATCTTGTTGTTCCAAAAGTTTACAAAGTTCTAGAACTTAGTGTGTGCTTTTTGGATTCCTATTTGGAGTTTCTAATCATTCCTAATGTTTAATATTTTCATCAGAGGCAGGCATTTGAATAGAAGATTATATATAATGCTCTAAA
>PVJH01035957.1:0-19224 GCA_004026705.1 Nesogale talazaci | reverse complement strand
TTATCGTCAAGTCTTTAAGACCCCAGACACTTTCTCATTTGGTAGCTGGTCACCATGCCTTTCCTCTACTGTTTGCCTCCCTTACCCATTGTTCTTCAGCAATCATATCAGGAGGGTGGGCACATATTGATTTTTTTGTTTTTTTTTTGTTGCCAGGTACCTGATTCTTTTAATACCTTATGGTTGCACAGGCTGGTGTGCTTTTTTTTGTTGCTCCTGAGCTAGATGGCTGCTTGTTTACACTCAAGCCTTTAAGACTCCCAGATGCTGTATCTTTTGATAGCTGGGTATCCTCGGCTTTCTTCACCACTCTTGCTCATGCTCCCACATGTCCTCGGCGGATGCCTCGGAAAGGTGCACACACAGTGATATGTTTTTTTCTGTTAGATGCCTGCGACCTAATCTTTTCAACACTTCGTGGCCACACTGGCTGGTATGCTTCTTCTGTGTGCACATGGCCACTTCTCAGCTAGATGTTTTTTTGTTTATCTTCAGGTTTTTAAGACCGCAGATGCTATATTCTTTGATAACTGGGCACCATCAGCTTTCTTCACCACATTTGCTTATGCACTCATTTTACTTCAGTGATCATATTGGGCCAATGAGCATCATGGAATACCACATTCACAGAACAAAGTGTTCTTGCATTGAGGGAGCACCTGGGTGAGGGCCCATGGTCCACTCGTGACCCCAGTACTTAACCTACAAATATATGTTCTTAGATTTAGTCTCTCCTATCATAATTATAACTATGTATGTACATGCCTGTGCTTAGACCTCTGCAAGTGCCCTTTGTCTTCTAATTCTTTCCTCTATTTCCTTCCATCTCCCTCCTGTCCCACTATCATGTTCAACCTTCGTTGGAGTTTCAGTACTTCCTCTCAGTTACATCACCCTCCCTGCCACTGATTCAAGACCACTTGCTGTTTTCCACTCTCCACCCCCAACCCCTGTCCATGTGAGGCTGGGTTTTTAAGGCCATTGGTCTCAATTGCATTGTTGCAATTATTCGCATCTGTAAGAACTGGCTTACTGCTTGGTAGAGAGGAATGGGACTCCAACAGGCGTGGATCTACCCGAGGAAGCCAGTCTCTGATACATATACTAAGGGTTCGATAGGCGCAGTTGCACAGCAATGATTACTAATTATTATAGTAAAGTTACAGAGAGCATGAGAGAGAGAGAGGAACAATGGACTCAGACACATACCATGGTAGCATGCTCACCTCAGCCCATCAGGTTGTCCACATGGAGAGAGAGAGAGTGGGGGAAAGGGAAGACATGAGGGAGAGGGGAAGGAGAGTGTCCGGTGTAAAGTAAGAGAGCATTTCTTTATTCTGACCAACCCTTATATACTCTTTGGAGTCATGCAAGGCCCCTAGTTACAGGTCATGACACACATCACATGTGTTAGCCCGAGGAACAAATTCATAGACACGCATGTGGATATAAGGGTATGGTTTATATACAAGAGGAATGAGACATTGAGAAAGCATCCCAGCCCAGTCCAGGTCAAAGTCATAAGTCCAATATTAACCCATATGCCCAATTCCAGTCTATAAATTTAGTCTCCTTCCGACTCACGAAGTCACAGGCCAGTGGGTGCAGAGTCCCGATGCCAGCAGGGGTCTCCCTATGGCTCCTCACTTATAGGGCTCAGGGTCCATCAACAGTATCCACTGGTGGTAGAAGCAACTCAGCGCTGACAGGGGTCTCCATGTGGCTTCTCCAGCTTCAAAGGTCTAGCCCCTTCAGGGAAAGGCCACTTCTCCTATGACTCCTTCAACTCCTCAGATGCTGCCCTCTTGTCTTGTCCATAGTTCGTTGTCTCTGAGACTAACTCCCAACAACTGGGGAGATAGCTTCTCATCTCCATGAGGGAAATATCTTGAGATTTCCTAGAAGTCTCAGGAGAAAGCCATGCCCATACAGAGGCCTCGTTGGCTACTCCATGGCTATCTCTAGATGAACAGGCTAGACTTCACCCCTACATCTCAATCATGAAATGAACATAAGCACATGACCGCCACGTTGTGCTGGAGGTAAGTCACAGGAAGGGGAAGAATGAGAGGCCCCTGTGACAAGATGGGCAGACCTATATTCCCGATGGCTGCCTAGCCTTGATTGCCCTTGGGCAGGAGACTTTAGCTAAAGCTTTCAGGGGAGGGATGCATTGTCCTAAGAGTAGGGGTTGGCCCTATCTTTTGTGAGACACAGAAAGACCTGATGGCTGGAGCCTTTAGGGAGGCTATCTCTAAGCTTCTGACTTCCGCCCCAGATGCTGGTGACTGGTTACCAATATCTGATTAATATTTTGGAGTATCTAAAATTGTGGAAAAGTCTTAACTTTGCCCCACACGGCCCTTTCCCTTCAGATCTGGAACTGAATTCACCTAGTGTTAGGACAATCATTTAAGACTGAATGAGAAGCCTTTCCCCATGGCCAAGGTTCAGAGGGGGAGGAAAACTGGAGGAATGCAAGCAGAAAACACAGCGAATGGGATCAGCAATGGTCCATTGAGGGGATGACGATGATGAGTTGAACCAGCAGGGGAATGGCCTGCTCAATGCTACCCTGTAAACTGTCACCTGTCGTTCTTTATGTATGCAAACCAACAAACAAGCAAAAGACAAGTTTCTCTCATGAGCCAGGTCAAGATCTCCTAGTAATGAAACATAATTATGAACACCACGCAGGTAGTTTTTGAAAGTTTGCCATTTGAGTCGTGGAAGACTTGAGCTCGGAGCCATCCAACCACTGAAATATCACTACTCACACTCACACACACAGTGGGTTATTTATGTTTATGCAGGAGTTATAGATGTGATGTGTGAGCTATCTATATGGAAATGGGTGCTACTTAACATCCAGGATGCCTTTTGGGAGATAGGATGCTATGTGATTTGGATATTGTGCAGATGTTGTTAGATATCTTGGGAATTAGAAAAATACCTCGGTCCTTGGTTCCGCGCAAAAAAGAATTTAAGCCAAAACTTGGCTTGCGATCCAAACAAGTTTTATGAAAATCAAAAAAGTTTTAAGTTTACTTCGGCAACCAGTCTGCCAGCCGGGAAACTGCTTGCGGGAGGGAGAGATGCGGTGACGTCCTACATAGTAAGGCAACCGCTGGCAAAAAGCCTCTCCAAGCTACAAGCTTAGTAGTTTTCAATCCTTCCACGGGGAAGTGTGGTTACAACCCGATTGGCTGAATTGCGTCCACCTGGCCCAGGTGAACCGATCCAATTGTAGCATTACTGGCTGGAAACCTGGGTCTCCAAGCATGCGCAGTATGCCGTTATTGTTGAGCTTTAATGGATGCCCTTTCCCTGCTCTAGCTAGCTACCTATCAGCATCATAGGAGTAATAAATAAATAAATAAAAATCCCAAAAAGAAAAGAAACCCTTAGGGCTACCCTCTTCCAGTCGCCTTTATTGCAATTGACCCTGGAGGGGCTCTCGGAGGCTGCAGGGGGTGGTGCCGGCCTTGACTGTGGCTGAGAGGGCAGCAGAGGAAGAAGAGGGTGTCGATGCCAGTGAACAAGGCACTGAGCATGCCCAGCCCGGTCCTGGGTCCCACCGGCCCGAACACCAGGAGCAGCCAAGTCTCCGCCACGCTTGCTGCTTGCCTGCTGACCAAAGGCTCGGAGCCCTTGCCCATGGAGAGAGAGCCCTGTGCTCTGCTTCCCATGGCCTGGCTGCCACCCTGCTGCCTGCGTCTTCATTTGGAGGCCTGAAATCTATTTCCCCCAAACCTTGCTGCCATCGAGTGGGTACCAATTCCTATCAGTGCCCTAGGTCAGGATAGAATGCCCCTGGGGCTTTGTGAGATGGCCATCTGTGTGTGCGTGTGTGTGTGCATGTATGTGTAATTTTTTTGGGGGGGGGCATCCCTGCTCTCCGGTGGTGGGAGTAGGAGGCCCAGCCCCACTGTTGGAATGGAACCTCCGTCCCAGCGGGCCGCAGTCCCGCACACAGCCACGACGCCCCCGGGGCTCAGCCCGTATGTGATTGCACTGGTACTCCTATTTTACTGTTTTCAATGATTTTATTGGGGGCTCTTACAGCACTTAAAACATTCAATACATCATTTGTATCAAGCATATTTTTACACATGTTGCCATAGTCATTTCCAAATATTTTCTACTTGAGCCTTTGGTATAAGCTCCTCTTCCCCCCTCCCTTTTTGAAATGAATCGTTTTATTGGGGACTTATACACCTCCCCTCACGATCCATCCATACATCAATTGTATGCAGGCCACATTTGTACACTTGTTGCCATCATCACTCTTAAAACATCCTCCCTCCCTTTAGGCCCCCAGTAACAGCTCCCCGTATTTCCCTCCCCCCTCCCTCCCTCATGAACCCTTAATAATTTACAAAGTGTTATTACTTTTTCATATCGTAACTATCCAAAGTGTCCCTTTAGTTACTTCCCTGTTGTCCGTGTCCCAGAGAGGAGGTTCTATGTAGATCCCTAAAATGGGTTCCCCCTTTCTATTCCACCCTCCCTCCACCCTCCCAGTATCACCATCCCACCACTAGTCCTAAGGGATCATCTATCCTAAATTCCCCATGTTTCCGACTCCAGTGTACATCTCCTGGTCTAGCTGGATTTGTCAGGTAGAATTGGGATCGTGACAGTGGGTGGGAGGAAACATTTGAGAACTAGAAGAAAGTTGCATATTTCATTGTTACTACACTCTACCTTGACTGGCTCATCTCCTCCCTGCAACCCTTCTGTAAGAGGATGTCGCTTCACCTATGGATGGGCTTTGGGTCTCCAATCTGCACTCCCCCTCATTAATAATGATATAATTTTTAGTTCTTTGAT
Organism: Nesogale talazaci; assembly: GCA_004026705.1. Classification (NCBI taxonomy): domain Eukaryota; kingdom Metazoa; phylum Chordata; class Mammalia; order Afrosoricida; family Tenrecidae; genus Nesogale; species Nesogale talazaci. Next base: position 14,391 of record PVJH01035957.1, on the reverse strand, counting down.
ACTTGACCCCGGACCCCTTCAACACCTCGTGGTCACATAGGCTGGTGTGCTTCTTCCAAGAGATGGGCATGTTTCTGGGAGCAAAACCCTAGTCTTTCTTTTGTGAAGTGGTTGGCTGGTGGTTTTGTACCGCTGCCTTCCAGGTGAGTAACCCAATGCTTAACCACTTTGCCACCAGTCCATAGACACTAGGAGATCTGTTTTTCGCTCTCTCTCTCTCTCTCTCTCTCTATCTCTCTCTTTTTAAAAAATCACTTTATTGGGGATATTTTCCTTATGGGACCCAAACCTTACGGGCCCATGGGTACGAATGCCTCAGCCATTTCCTGAACAGCTGTTAAAGCATTGCATCCCCAGGAGAACAAACAGGTCAAGTAAAAGATAATACAAACGGAATCCGTTATAGCAGCAGATCCTTGGGATGTAAACAAGAAACCCAGAAGGAAATTCCAGCAGGGACGGGCATCAGGGGTGCAGCCACTGAACCCCAAAGAAGGTCTCGTCGGCATTGTTGGAGACCTGCAGCGGCACCGTCAGGTTGGTGCAGAGTGTGTCTCCCCGGACCAGCTGTATCATGCGCTGGGAGAAGAGAGTGCAGCCCAGGGGGAAGCTGCGTCGAAGCAGGCTGACGCCGTGGGTGGCAGGGCCACAGATGCTCACGGACAGCAAGGTCTCCCGGGGTGTGGTCCTTCTCGGGAAGGAGCAGTTGGCGAGCGTCACCTGGATATGCAGCCTGTAGATGCCATCGCGCTGGACTTGCAGCTGCCCGTCATGAAGCATGGGCCCATGCAGGAAGGAGCGGCCCAGCGCTGGGCCCGCCTGCCAGCGTAGGTTGAGGGCCTGTTGCTGGCCTGGGGGCAGAGGTTTGGAGAAACTGAGGAACAAAGTGGCATAGGGGACAACAGAGTGGGGAGCGGGGCATCAGGGACCTAGGACACGATGCCAGTTAGGCAAAAGGTGAGCGTGACTGGGCGAAAGAGAGACAGGAAACGGGGGTCATGGAGACAGAAGGATAGAAGGTGGGGCAGTGGCACCCAAAGGGCCAAAGAGAAGACGTGGATGTCCTATACAGACAGCACTGGTCCAGAAGGTCAGAGAGAAAAATAGACAAGTGGGGCAGGGAGAAGGAAGGAGGGAACAAAGGGAGAGGAGAGAACAACGAAATGGCGGAGAAGGAAGAAAGACGAAATGAAAAAAAAAGAGACCAGAAATGGGAGCAATAGAGAAAGCAGGATCAAGGGTCAGAGAGCCAAAGGGCCAGAGAAACAAGAGATCTCAGAGACAAGACATCAGAAATCAGAGGAGGGATAGCAGGGGAAATGGAGGGAGAGAGAGGGCAAAAAAGATATACAAGTGGTAGGTGATAACATCAGAAGGGTGGGAGGTAAGAGAGGCAGTGGAGGTTAGGAGCCAAAAGACAGAGGAAAAGCCCCCCCCCCCCCCCCCCCCCCAGTCAGGCTTGTCAAAATGAAATGATCAGAGCTTTCAAACTTTCTGAGGCTTTGACCCCCTGGAAATAGGTGTGGACGCAGAGAAAGAAGGAAGAGGGTGAGACAGAAGTTGGGGAGGAGAGGCGATCTCTCCACAGACAGTCCAAACCCAGTCCCTCCTCTCTCCTCCTGCCCTTGGCAGGGGGCTTTGCTCCCATGGCACGGTATCCGAAAGGGTTTTGGTGAGGACTTCCTTGGAAACCTCAGCCCCAACATGTGCATGCCCAACCCTTCCCCCTTGCTTCTCTAGGGCAGGGTTCCTTTATTTATTGATTTTTGACTGCTTTGCTCCCTGCTCGGACTCCCGGATCAGAGCCTGGCTCCCCATACAAACACCAAGAATGGCTGAATGAAGAGGGGCCTGGGATGGCCTTGGTTGTACTTGGAAGCTGTCCAAGTAGAACTGCCCTCTAAGGTTTTCTGAGCCGTCCTCTCCCAGGTGGACCTGGTGGATTTGAACCAGCAGCCTTGCTGCTGCTCTCTGGAATGCTTAAGCAGGGTTCCTTATAGATAAATATTGCTATTCATGTAACTCTCTCAGTGATTTTAGACTCTTCCAAGGGAGAAGCTAAAGGGTGAAGAAGTCAGGTCCCATACACCCAAGAACACACGCCTTCCTCTTCCTTCCGGTTTTTCTAATCCCACCCCCCCCCACCTGCCTCTCCTTGCTTCTCCCTTTCTCTCCCCTTCCTTCTTTTCTTCTCCCTCCCTCTCAGACCCATTCTCCCCAGCCAGCCTACCTGTGTGATTCAACTGGAGTTCAGCTATGTCCGGCTAGAAGGAAAGACAAGGGCCAGAAAACACAATGGCTCAACTAGCCCACACTTTCCCCGTGCACTACCCCCTCCGCCCCCGCCCCCCCATCCCCAGTCATCAGTCGCTTTTCTGTGCCCACCCTCATTCACACCTCGCATCCCGAGGGGACTGAGGGGGACCTAGTTTTTCGGAAGAAGCAAAGAGGAAGTGGGGCTGAAGCATGGGGCAAGGTAAACATGAGGGTCAAATCTTCCAATGAACTTTCTCGTTTCTGGACCTCACAAGGGGTGGGGGAGGAGGCGTGTGCCTGTGTGTGTGTGTCTCTCTGTGTTCTTGCACAATCAGGTGCCCCTTTCAAAAGCTGAGTGCATGTTCAGGCCTGCTCTCTGCTCCATCTGGGGAGGCCCTGGAAGCCCCCCTCCCAGCTCTGTGAAGCCCCTGGTAGCTTGTGAGTCATCCTGTTGGGGGAAACACCCACGGACAAGTCATTGCGAAGCCTCACCCAGATCGATGAACCTCCCTGAGCTTTTTTTTTTGCCCCCGCCCGACCTGGGATGTCCCTGTATGTCCGTGAACTGGGCCCTCAACTCAGACACATTGCCGTGTTCAGGGCCCACCTACCCTCTTCGGCCAACTTTGACTCACTTTGTCCTGATTTGACTTTGGAGTCTCACCCGTCTGTCTGCCTGCCCTCCGCACTACGTTCCCAGGTCTCTCTCGGAGTCCCCACCCTCTTCCCTGATGATGAACCCCACCCAGAGTGCCCCTGGAGTCTGGGCTCCTTGGAACGGCTGAGAGGGGACTGAAGCCTACGTGGTGCCTCTCCACCCTCCCTTCCTAACTCACCTCCAGCGAGTCCTGGCACTTCTGGAAGCAGAAGCGTAAGCAGGTGGTCGCCATGACCAATCCCATGATCCCCAGGACACTGGTGGCCACCAGAGTGATACAACGCCGAGACACCCAGGGCAGGCGGCACATGGGCCAGCCTGCGCCCTCCTCTGCCATCACTGTCCTCAGCCGGTTCAGCATCCACCGTGTGAGTGCAGGGTCAGGAGGAAGAAGAGGCAGTGGGTGGCTGAGAAGGGGAGGGGAACCGTAGGAAGATCTGGGCACCTGCTTGCCCCGCCCTGCTTGGGACTAGCCAGTCTGACTCTGGGGATGTCTTGCAGAAGGGAGGGACTTTGGTATGTCCCACTGTGCAAGCGAGGGAAATCCCCTCCGAGTTCAGCCAGCCCCAGCTCTCTGGCGACATCCAATGGGTGGGACCGGAGTTGCCCCCGATAGAGCCAGTCCAAGTTGTCTAGGCTCAAGTGGGTGAGCCTTAGCTTCCTGCCTGGCTATCCTTTATCCTTCCGGGTCAACCTTCCTTCACTCACGCACTCACTCACCATCTTTTAATTGGGTATCTACTATGGACCAAAGAGCCCTAGTGGCACAGTGGGTGAAGCGTTGGGCGGTTAACGGGAAGGTGGGCGGTCCAAACCCATCAGCCACACCTTGGGGATAAAGGCGTGGCCATCTGCCTCTGCCCAAGATTTGTAGCCTTGGAGATGAAGGCGCGGGGGTGGAGGGTGGGGTGATTACACCCTGTTCCATCAACTCAAGGATGGCGGGCTTGTCCGATTGTTTGTGGTTACTGTGGGCCGGGGTGCGGCGGGGTTGGGGTTGGGAAAGGTGGGCGGTTCGGATCTACCAGTCACTCCATGAGAGGAAGGCCAGGCTGTCGGTTCCCATAGAAACTTAAGAGCGGGCCGGCATGGAATCCACTTGACAACAGCAGGCTTTTATATTTTTTAAGTTTTTTTCCCCCCAAATGGACCAGGTACAGGTACAGGAAGCAGTCAGGGACTGAGAGACCTGACCAGATGTCCACGTGCAAGCGAGGCCACGGGACGGGTCTGCCTAATCGGAAGTGAGGAGCTGTGCGCTCCCAGCAACCCCACGTGGTCCTGCAGTTTCCCATCGCCCTCGGCTCCTCGGAGACTCCTTCGCTGCCTGCGCTTATGCTTGTGCCGCAGATGGAAACTTCCAGGCTTACCCTTCTAATTTCCCTGCCACTGGGCGCGTCTTCATTGCGGTGGGTTCCGACTCTTGGAACCTCTGCCTGCTGGAGAGCGGGGCCGCCCTCGAAGGTCTGCAGTTGCTGGGATCGTTCAGCATCGGATCGCGGGGCTTTCTTCCTAAGTGCCTTTGGGTGGGTCTGAACCGCCAGTCCCTTTTGCTAGTGGTTGATTGTCAGTTTGTGCCACCTAGGGGCCTGGTCTTACTGGCTGTGTGAGCCATTGAATTTTTCCCTACCTTTTTCCACAATATGGTGGAATAGAAAGGGGGAACCAATTTCAGGGATCTACATATAACCTCCTTTCTGGGGGTACGGATGGCGGGGAAGTGAGTGAAGGGACGCATTGGACAGTGTCCGATATGAAAAAGTAATAACACTTTTTAGATTATTCAGGGTTCATGGGGAAGGGTGGGGGAGGGGAAATATGGGCAGCTGGTGCTGGGGGTCTAAGTGAAGGGAGGATGTTTTGAGGGGGATGATGACGACAAGTGTGCAAACATGGCCTGCATACAATTGACGTGTGTATGGATCATGATGGGAGGTGTATGAGCCCCCAATAGAATGATTTATAATAAAAAAAAAAGCGGAAAGAGGAACTTATACCAAAGGTTCAAGTAGAAAATATTTGGAAATGAAGATGGCAACATATGTCCAAGTGTGCTTGATACAAATGATGTATTGAATGTTCTAAGTGCTGTAAGAGTCCCCAATAAAATCATTGAAAATATATAAAATAAATAAACATAAATAAATAGAAAATATGCTGTAAACTCTAAGCTCTGTACTGCTAGGGTGGGGTCTCTGGGTGCAGCAAATGCTGAATGACTAGGCAGAAGGTTGGAGGTACAAATCCAACATAGGGATGCCTTGACTGCCAGACTTGATCTCTGTTTCCTCTGGAAAGATTACAGATTTGAGAGTCCTTTATTGGAATGAATGCCACCCGTGGATGTCATTCTAGTTGGGAGCAGAGTGTTCCTCATCCTCATGTCAATGGAGGACATGTCTTCAGCTTATCGCTGCAGGTGAAAAAGTCACCTGCGCACGCAAGCCTGGATAGGGAGGGAGAAGGTCATGCCGCGAAGTTTCCTAAGGAATGCAGGAACAGAAACCGAAAAGAGACGAGGACTTCCCCACAGGCCGACTGAGAGGAGATGGAAAGGGGACAGGCATTCTATTGAGAAACACAGTCGCCTGAAGCCACACTTCCTAAACGGGGAGGATACATTTCGTGAAAGTCACCCTCTTGGGGTGTTTTGGGTGATAGCCACGCGAGAGAACAAAGACACATTGGAAAAGATCATTTGAACCTTAGCCGGCTGTGATGGGTCTAGTACAATGTGGCAGTAAAAAAATTCACTTCCCCCCCCCCTCATAGTGTTGTCCTTGTAATGTCCAACCTTACAATTTCTGCATGATTTTTCCTGAACAGTAAACAAAATTTCACAGCTGTATGCTGTTTTCTCAAATTGGTCATCACACACAACCACTCCCTCCCCCAAAACAAAATAAAACGAAACAAACAAACAAAAAAAAAAACCAGGTTTGAGTGAACTGGCTTTTACGAAAAAATTCACTGTGACCAGAGGGAAACTTCCTAGGTGACATCATTGGACACACTACCTTTGAGCGGCTCACGGAGCTCCTTGTTTGAAAAATGTGTACTATGAAAACCCTGCTCTGTCCAGCTCAGTGCCATTATTTTTAGGGAGGGGCTACTCCTTCATAGAGTGTAGGGGTGGAGGCTAGCCTGTCAATCGGGTCACAGCCTGACAATGTCTTCTTGTGGGTGTGGCCCTTCATAAGGAGGGTCCTGAGGACCGCCCTATCCCCACTAGCCTTTACCTTCCTGTTGAAGAGCCAGGCTGGGAGTTGCCAGAGCCCTGTGACACCGCTAATGGCAGTGATGGTCCCGCATTCTGCATTGTTGCATGTGGCTGCCCGAGTCCGAAGAGGGGCTTAGGGACTAGCACTGGTGTATGAGTCCTGGTAGACTAAAGAAACAAATTCAAAGACACGCATATGGATATAAGGGAAAGGTTTATATACAAGAGGAATGGATCATTGAGAAAGCATCCCCACCCAGTCCAGTTCAAAGTCATAAGTCCGAGATTAGCCCATATGTCTGATATCAGTCTATACAGTGTCCTTCCAATTCATGAAGTCACAGGCCAGTGGATGCAGAGTCCGGGCGCCTGCAGGGGTCCCCTCATGGCTCCTCATTTCCAGCGATCAGGGTCCATCAACAGCGTCCAGTGGTGGTAGAAGCAACTCAGCCCTGGCAGGGCTCTCCACGTGACTTCTTCAGCTTCAGAGGTTCTGGCCCCATCAGGGTAAGGCCATGTGGCTTCTCCTCCTGCAGCTCCTTGGACACTGCCATTTCCTCTTGCCCATTGTTCGTTGTCTCTGAGACTAACTCCCAACAACTGGGGAGATAGCTTCTCATCTCCACGAGGGAAATATGGTGAAATTTCCCAAAAGTCTCAGGAGAAAGCCATGCCCACACGGAGGCTTCATTGGCTACTCATTGGCTATCTCTAGATGAACAGGCCAGACTCCACCCCTACATCTCCATCATGAAATTAACATAAGCGCATGACCGCCACAACTGGGCTAACGGACTTGATCTGGACTTGGTTGGGATGTTTGCTTGATGCATGTCACTTCTTAATATAAAACTCCCTCTTACACAGATATATGTCATTGGATTTGTTTCTTTAGTCAAGCCAGCCTAACCCCGAGCTCCAAGTCCTCTCCATTCTCACCGTTCAAGGCTTTGGCATCCACACATCACAAACTGTTTGTGAGTTTCTGTCCAATACTTGAACCATGTTCTTCTTCATACAGTCCAGCTTGTCTGACTTTATTTGTCAAGCATATGGATGGAATATCTAGGGAGAAATGATACAAACTTCACACACACACACACACACACACACACACACTTCCTGATTGTTCCAGACCCTCCCATGCTCTGTCCTGTTGTGCTTCTCAAGGTGAAGCATCCCCGCCCAGACCATCCCTCATGACATAGCTGGGGTGGGGTGGAGTGGAGATACGATGGGGAACAACACTTGAGTGGCTCAACGCCCGGGGTTCCCAATCTCAGCTGTCAGACTTGGGGGAACTCATGGTGGTGTCGGTTTTCATCTGCAGTAAGGCTGGCACACGGCCAGGGCTGGATGGAGACCACGTGGCCATGCTGCCACTCCTCCCCACTGCCATCTGGGGGATGGTGGAGAGGAAGGAAATAGGCCTTGATGAAGAAAATAAAAAAAGAGGCCTTGGTGACCCAGGGATGGAATTCTTGCCTCCCAGCAAGGAGACCTGGGTTCAATTTCCGGCCGATGAACCTCCTGCAGCGCCAACTGCTGTCTGCCCGTGGTGGTGTGTGTGTTGCTAAGATGTGGAAGGCAGGTGACCTGACGCACCACTGTAGAGGCAATGCCAGCTTATAGGACAGGGTAGGACTACCCCTGTGGGTCCCTGAGGCTGTATCTCAGGAACATAGTTGCTGCTGCATACTGTTGAGTCTGCTGTGACTCACAGCGATCCTGGGTGCAGCAGAATGAAATACCACCAGGTCCTGCATCGGCCTCACGCTCGGCAATGGGTCGGAGCCCGTTGTTGGAGCCCTTGTCGCCATCCAGTTCACGGAGCGCCTTCCTCTGTTTCTCCGGCCGGCCACTTTGCCAAGCCCCTAAGAAAAACAACTCACCGCCCCACCAAATCGATGCTCACTCACCGCGACCCATTAGGGCAGGGTGCAAGAGTCTCTGTGAGTTTTGGGGACTTTAACTGCTTTATGGGACTAGAAAAGCCCTGTCTTTTTCCTTCTGAACTAAAAAAAAAGTGCTCATTTAAAACGGTTGCACAGACATAAAAGTCACACACCATGCGCTTCAAGACCTCCGTTGCATTCGTGAGAGTTGCACAGCCATCCCCACAGTCGGTTCCGGGATGGTTCTTCTTCCACGTGTTTGTTGTTCGCTCTCCGTTCCACCCACCCCACCCCCACCCCCAGCCTCCTCTTGTCATGCCCTTTCTCGCGAGTCGAGAGCCTTGTCTTTCTTCTGAGGAGGGGCTGGTGCTCTCCAACTGCCAACCTTGTGGCTAGCAGTCCTCTGCATAACACGCTGAGGCACCAGGTTAAGTAGCTGTCTATGAAGCAGGACCGGCAGCGCGAGTCCACCCAGCTGGTGCATGAGAGGAACACCCGGTCGTCTGCTTCTGTCACGATTAAAAGCTCATGGCCAGCAAGTCAATTTTGATTCTCAGTGATCCTGCAGGACAGAGCAGAATCGGCCCTGTGGGTTTCCAAGACTATGATTCTTCAGAGAGCCTTAGCTTCCTCCCGTGGAGTGGCTGGGAGTTTTGAACTGCTGATCTTGCTGTTAGGAGCCCAACACATAACCCACTGAGCCACCAGGGATCCTTTTCCATAGCGATTCCAGTCTTGGGAATCTTACTGGGCGGTTCTGTTCCATCATGCTGTGTTGCTATGAGTTATAAAGCCACGCAACCACAGTTAACCAACTGGTACTGAATGCGTTCCAGCTGCGCTTCCAGAGGCGGACTCGAAGGAAGGGCTATCGATCTACTTCTGAATACCAGTCAAGGGAAAACCCCATTGCAGATCACAATGGTGAGAGCCACAGTCTATCATGGGTGTGGCGGTCCTGCACTAGATGTCAATTTCATGATTGGGAGTCTAGGGGTGGAGTCTAGTCTGTCAATCTGGAGATAGCCAATGTTCTGTGTGGGCATGAATGCTGGAAAGTCTTGCGGTATTTCCCAATTGGAGCAGAGAGACTTGACTCTTAGTCTCCGAGATGACGAACTCCTGACAAGATGAGATGGCAGCATGCTGATTGATTCTGCTTCCTGGAGAATGGAGAAGCCAGAGGAAAGGCCACACGGGCTTTCCCTGATGGAACCAGACCTCTGGGGCCAGAAAAGACACAGAGAGACCCATACTGCTGATGGGCCCTGAGCCCTGGAAAGGAGGAGCCATGGGGAAACCCCTGCCAGTGCCGGGATGCCTCTACTCCAGCTGGATACACAGGACTCTGCACCCACTGGCCTGTGACTTCATGAGTCGGAAGGAGACTTTATAAACTGGTGTCAGGCATGTGGGCTAATATCAGACTTATGACCTTGGACTGGACCGGGTTGGGATGTTTTCTCAATGTTCCACTCTTCTTGTATCTAAGCCCTTCTCTTATATCCAGATGCGTGTTTATGAGCTTGTTTCTTTAGTCTACCTGGACTCACGCAATGGGGATGACAGCGGTTGTGACCTAGCCTTCTGCTCACTGTGCATGGGGTTGTCACGAGGCAGCCTACTTTAGAGCCACCACCCCCGAGAACTGCAACGTAAAAGCGGAGGAAACCCGACAGGCTCGCTCCGCAACGAGATGCTAAACCCATCCATCACTGTGGACAGATCCTATTACAAAACTCCTGACACTCAAGTACATTCCGGCCGGTTCAAAGGTTTCCTGTTGGAAGCAGTGGAGGGTCAGAGAGAGAGGGGAAGGCACTCAGCCAGACGGAAGGACACAGGCTGCCACCACGGGCTCCGATGTGGCAATGACGGTGAGGGAAACCCCAGGCTGACCCAGCAGCATTTCGCTCGGTTGTGCACGGGGCCACTCTGGTTTAGACCACTTCCATGACCTCTGAAGCCACAAAGATGGCCGTGTGGAAAATAAAGTGATGCAGGTTGTGGGGAAACTTACACCGAGGAAAAGATGAACAGGGTGATAGCCCCTAACTTATCACAGAGGGAATCTGGGAAGCTAATGTTCCACGGTAGGAAAGACGCCACTTTGGTCAGAGGAGTGCAAGTACGTGATCCAGCTTTCAATATCACTCCCACAGATTCTCCCCCACCAGCTACGGTGCCTTAAAGTGAGCACATGGTCAATTCTGTCTCCCTATAGAAGCAGACGCTTCTTGCTATTTCCTCCTGCTGCCGCACCCATCCCACCTCATGCTTTCCCCCAGTGCAGGCTTGGGTTTCCTCACCTGTGAGCTCAGGGACTTGACTGTGACTGCCACCCACCTTGCGACCCAGGGAACTCCTGAGTACGCATGTCTTATGGCTACCTATAAATGTCCCAGGACAGTAAAGACTCCTGTGTCCGTCTGGGTAGACTAGAGAAACAAAGTCATAGAAACTTTTATGTTTATCAGAAAGAGGTTTATCTATTAGAGGAATTGAACCTTGAGAAAACTTCCCAACCCAGTCCAGTGCAAGGTCATAGGTCTGATATAGCCCATATGTCTGAAACCCAATCTAAAAAGTCCTCTTCAGACTCACAAAACCCATGCAATGAAACCAAATGCAGGATGATCACAAGTGAGTGTGTAGAAAATCTTTGGATCCAGTGGCATTGTAAGCATCTCAGCGCTGGCAAGGACCTCTCTGTGGCTTCTCAAGCATCTCAGCGTTGGCAGGAGTCTCTACATGGCTTTTCTGGCTTCGGGGGTCTGGTTTCATCAGGGTAAACCCTTGAGGCTTCTCCTCCAGAATGTCTCACAGGGAGTCCGTAGAGCATCTTCAAGAGAGAGAACTGAAAGATAGTGTCTCCCACCTCCAAGGAGGAATGACCACATTTCCCACAATTCTCAGGAGAAAGCCGTGCCCACACAGAGGTCTCATTGGCTCTCTCCAGATTGACAGGCTAGACTCCACCCCTCCACTCCCAATCCTCAGATTGACACCAGGTGAGGTGCCCTGCCGCGCAAGATGAGTAGAAAAGCCGTAAGCTGGTGGCTGCAGAAACGACCGAATCCACAGTCAGCAAGTCAGTCAGCAGGCTGCTGCTGCCTCCCAGGATCAGCAGACTACATAGCAGGCTTGGGCTCAGGCCCAAAGACCCAGAGGTCGACGAGCCAGGTGCAGGAACCAGTGCCAGCAAAAGCCAAAGCAATCAGTGTCCAATCTTCATCCAACAGACTAGCTGCTCGGACCAGATCTTCGTTCAGAATTGATTACCTTGTGGTTGATCACCACATGGGGAATTACTAGGTCTTAACTGTTAAACCACTGAGAATCCCGGTCCCATCACGTTGACCCCAAACCTATCACACACTGTGTGTGTGTGTGTGTTTGTAAATTGTCTTCATACTTGCTACTGGGCTTTGAAATATTACCAACCCTATAGGAAAATAGATCAACAAACTTATCAACTATATTACAAGTACCACGATTCAATAAGGTCCCCAAATTTCCATCCTACCCTCTTCGGTCCAGTCATTTTTGGTTTGAGACCATCAGGTCTGGCGACGAGGACACAGCTATGGGAAGCCGAGTGGAGTCGTTCTACTCTGACACCAGGAAATTACTGATGAGCTACCACAACCCCCACAAACGTCCAAAACGTGCAAAAGTCCAAGGTTTCATAGTTTACCTTAACCGGGAGATAAAATGTCTCAAGGTCCATCTCCGGTTCTGGTCTTCGTAGGGTTCACCTTTTCTAACCACTCGAAGGGGTTTGTCCTGTTTTTGGTTTCATTTTCGAGACGAACCCTTCAGAGAGCACGGGAGAGAGAAATTATTGGCCAACTCCATAAAGCCAGGGGCCTGGGTTGCTGGGTAGGAAGAATGGGCTGGGGGAGGGGGAGATGCAGACCTGAGTTTACACTGGGATTTGCATTTTCTATTGGATGCAGAATATACCCACCTCCTGGGGCAGCTCAGTTTGTCTCCTGCCACTGGAGGTGGGTGGGACGTGCACATCTTTGATATGCAAGTGGTTTTCTGCAGCTAGAATTACCCGGGCTGCATGAAAAAGACAGAGGGTGACCCATCCTGGGTTGCTTCAAAATCAGAAGAGTTGAGGAGGGGCAACCAGGACAGGGGTGGGAGCTGGAGCAAGAGACCCCTGGGAAACCTGGGTCCCAAACAAAAGGGACTCCTGTTCCCTCATTTCCCACCCCCCCCACCCTGACACACATTCTTTTTTAAAAAAATCCTTTTATTGGGGGCTCAAACAACTCTTATCACAATCCATACACACGTCCACTGTGTGTCAAGCACATTTGTGCATCGGTTAACTGTGACCCTGCTATAAGGGGAAGTCCGTTACCCACAGATGGATTTTGGGTCCCCAACCTGTACTTCTGCTCATTTACAATAATCAGTTCTTTGATGCCGGGTACATGATCCTTTTGACACCTCGTGGTCATACAGGCTGGCGTGCTTCTGCTGTGTGGGCTTTGTTGCTTCTGAGCTAGATGGCCACTTGCTTATCTTCAAGCCCTTAAGACATCAGACTCTATCTCTTAAATAGAAAGCAAGAGCTTTGAGAATGATGAGGGGCAACAAATGTGCTTAACATGCAATGGACACGTGTATGGATTGTGGTAAGAATTGCATGAGCCTCCAATAAAACGATTTTTTTAAATGAAAGAAATCTGACACAAACCAACTGCCCTTCAGTCGATTCCAACCCATATTGACCCCACGGGGGCAGAGTAGGACTGCCCCATAATTTCCCAGGCTGTAAATATTTATGGAAACAGAGGGCCACATCTTTCCCCTTCATTGCAACTGGTGGATTTGACCCGCCAATCTCCTGGTTAACAACTGACCCCTTTAACCAGTGTGCTGTGGAGGTGGGCTGGGGTTTGGGGTGGTGGTGTTGAAACAGAATGAAAAGACAGTGAAACAATTTTATGAGCTTTCGGAAGCCGTGCCAGTATCTGCCCTCTTCCTTCCCACCGCCAATCCCAAATTTTGTAAGTTTTGGTCTCCATCAAAGCTAACTATGCATAGTCCAGTGCTGGCGGGAAGCTTTGCCAATATCGTCAATAGTCGACAAGACATAGTGCTATCCATTGTATGTGCTATCCATTGTGCTAAGGGTCTCTGCCTATCACCCCCTTCTGTGCTGGGAGCTCCCAGGCCAGCAGGGGGTGTCTACCCATGTCAAGCATCCTGCTTGACACAGTTTTTGCCTTTGTTGTTTTCCTTCTTCCTCTTTCCTCCTCCTCTTCCTCCTTTTCCTTTTCCTTCTCTTTTTATTAATCATTTTATTGGGGACTCATACAGCTCTTATCACAATCCGTCCATCCATTGGGCCAACCACATCTGTACATTTGCTGCCATCATCATTTAAAAAAAATCATTTTATTGGGGTCTCATACATCCCCTTTTCACAATACATAAATGCATAGACTGTGCCAAGCACCTTCGCGTGTCTGCTCCCGCTTCAAATATCTGCTTTTCCACTTGAGTCCTTGATATCGGCTTCTCATCCCTCCCCCTCTGTCCTTGCTTCCCCCTCTCCCATCGTCCCTCAACACTTTATACATTATCATTGTTTTGTCATCTCTTACACTGTCAGATCTCTCCCCTCGCTGTCTGTGCTCCAGATAGGAGGTTATGTGTAGATCCTTGTAGTTGGTTCTGTCTCTCTACCCCACTTTCTCTCCACCCCTCCGCTAACTCCAATCTCACCACTGGTCCCGAGGGGCTCATCTGTCCTGGGTTCCTCGTATTCTGTCTTTATTTCTTTTACCCAGTTCCTCTTTCCTTCTCCTTCTTTCTTTTTTTACTATAGTTTGATTTTTTCCCCTTATTAATTCCCTTTTCTTCCACACTCCCTAGTTTCATTCATGGCATTTCTTTCTTCCATTGTGCACTTTTGTTGTTTATCTTTTGCTTTATAGTTATTACGTTTTTTCTTACTGTTACTTTTCTGATTTCCCCTCAACTTTCTTCTTTGTTGCTTTGCTCTCGGCTCACCCAGTGGGAAACAGCAACCATGCCTACAGGGCCCAGCCACACCTACTGGATGGAGGCCATTAACACCTCTGTGCCGCCTCGTCTGTGATAAATCCCAGCCAAGACCAGCCACACCTACCTCCAACTGTGATCCACAAACAAGGGAGAGTGAACTGGGTGCGCACTCCTCACGTTCTCTGACACAGCCACCAGGAGACAAGTGGTGAGAGGCAGAGACACACCCACATTCAATCATCGAGTGAATACAAGTACAACACCATCACAACACTCAGACACAACAGAAAATTTCTGTCCACACGAAGACACTTGAGAGTGTTTCAAACAAG
>PVJH01035956.1:0-19253 GCA_004026705.1 Nesogale talazaci | reverse complement strand
TACTCACAATATTCTCTATGGCTGTTGCAAGCTGACCACTCACTCAAGTCACAATGTTCTCAAGCTGGAAAAAAGCTAAAGTTGATCAGATGGTGAATGGAATTAGGCGATAACCATGCTACAACATGGATGACGCTCAAAAGCATTTTGTGAAGTGCTAATGACTCCATGCATCAGATGATGCCATCTGTATAAAATGTTCAGCAATGAAGATTGTTTTGTTTCATTATCACAATCACTCTCCACAGTAGAGATTTTTATCTCATTTTACAGGGGGGCAAGGAGCCAGAGAGCAAGTAAAAACCCCATGTCCCTTAGCTAGTTGTCCGTCAGAACAGGGATTTCAACTTCTTTATATGTGACGGCATAGGCCAGCCTTTTTATGACCACACATTAGTATCTGTCTGATTCATAGAGACCTTATAAAACAGGGTGTAGCGGTCCCTATGGGTTTCCAAGATTGGAGCTCTTTATGGAAGCAGAAAGCCTCATCTCTCTCTGGTGGTTTAAAACTGGTGCCCTTACCATTAGCATATGTTCTCTCATCAGGGTTCCTTGGGAATCAATGAGTCTGAATCAACTCAGCACAGTAAGTTTTTTTTTTTTTTGCTTTTGTTTTTGTTTTCTTTAGAGTGCCTGACTGAGAAATTCTAAGAAAATTAAATTCTTATTCTGCCTGATATGTAAAACAGATGACCTAACATCACACAATCCCTTTTTTAAATATTTTTGTGCATGCATTGAGCTTATTATCCTCCTCCCTATGTCATTCATTTGCCTGTCAATTACTGTGCTTCGTGTGTTGCTTTTCATCTTCAGCTGTAGTATTTTAATCTCCTACATCAGGTGAATATAGCAGTATTGGACATCTTGAATCAACAAAGCACTCAGGCTATAGGGATAATTCCTTTTTACTGTTTGGAAAGGCAACTTTTCCATAGCTTAAATTGTGAATTACCAGTAGACCTGTTGAGTCCATTGAATATAATAGCTATTGAAAGAAGCATACATTGATCACAGAGTACCTATTTTATGAAATCATTTGTCTCTGATGGAGTCATAAAAGGCCTAGTTTATTGCTTTGGTTAGATTCCTAAATTAAACCCTCCTTAGACATCAAACCAGGCTTCTAAACTTCATCAGACTTCATAAATGAAAAATAGACTTTTCCTTAGCAATAAAAAGTATAAAATTGGGGAGATTTCATCCATTGGGATTATCTGAGAAAGAAACAGCTCATATTTGAGGGCCTAATATAATTTCTTTTTAAAAACCTCCTGGAGGTACCATCAGACAAACTTAAAAATTCTCCATCACTGTTCATTTCCAACTAGAAATCCCAGTTTGACCACACTTTTTAAAAATATCTCAGGAGAAATTTATGTAGCTGTTTCACAAATCTAAAAGGAAATATATTCTATGTTACTAAAGAAAATTGGTCTATTGGGAAGATTTAGCAATGGAAAAAACTTAGAAAATAATCCATAAGCAAATACAAAAGCAATTTCTATTTGTACCTATGCCTGCTGAAATCACTCACTCATTTATGCCACAAAATTTAGAAGACAGCTACCTGGCCAAGAGATTGGAAAAACCCCATATTTTACACATTCCAAAAAAAAGATGATCTAACAGAATGTATAAATTATTAAGCAACTCCATTATTATCACTTATTAGTAAAGTTTTGTGGAAGATAATTTGAAATGGCTGCAGCAGTAAATCCACAGGGAACTGCCAGAAGGTCAAGCCAGATTCAGGACAGGCGGTGTCAGGAGGGGTGTTGTTGCTGATGTCTGATAGATTTTAGGGAAAAGCAAAGACTAATTTGTCATATGGACTTGGAGAAAGCATTAGAATATGTGGATTAAGAAAAAAATTGTGGCCAACATGCAAAAACTGGAAATTCCAGAACACTTCATTGCTTTCATGCAGAAAATGTACATAGACCAAGAGATATTAGTCATTCAAGCAGAGGAAGGGAACAATAGGTTGCTTAAAAACAGTCAACGTAGGCATCAAGGTGGCATACACACAGATCTGCATTCTGCATTGTGAAAAAGAATCCGCAGAGCTGGACTATATGAAGAAGAATGCAGCGTCGACATTGAAGAAGGGCTCATTAAACAACTGCAGTATGCAGATGCCACAGTCTTGGTTGCCTGAAAGCAAAGTATTCATTAAGGACAATCAAAGATTACAGTCTTCACTATGAATTACTCTTCAATGTAAAGAAAGCAAAAATCCTTGACAAGAGTTCCATTTTACTTGGATCCACAATCATGTCCATGGAAGCAGCTGTCATATCATCAGATGACATAGTGCATTAGACAAATATACTGCACAACACTTCTCTAGATGAGGAAGAGGGAGCTTGAGGCAAGCCGTGGTGTTCCCTTTTCAACAGATTTATTGTCAAACTGTTAGCACATCGTATCGTTCAATCAGCCAAGCACATCAGTACGAGTTGTGCAGTTATCATCATGATCACTTTTAGAACATTTGCTTCATTTTTGTGCTCACAATCATTAGCTCCCCATTTCCAACCAACCTCCGCTGCCATATCCTTAAGGAACTTTTAGACAGTTATTGTTGCCATCAACTTACCTATCCTGGATTTCATATACAGAGAAACAGTGAAAAAACAAACAAAACTGATAGGACTAACAAAATAAAACAGATTTTTAAAAACTCACTCAAAAAGAAAAAATATTAAAAACTGGAAAAAATTTAAATAGATCAGAAAGGATATCAAATGATGGCGTGCCAAGCCTATCCAACTGCACTGCAACAATCTGTCCTTCAACATGTCCTGCACGTTAACGAGACTATTCACACCCCTGGTCCATGGGTACAGGGATTCACCAGGGACTTAATCCACATATGTTTCCCCTTCCCTTTTTTCTTTTTAGCAGAAACAGCTTTAAAAGGGGTCAAAAAGGAAATCAAATGATAAGGTGGCCAGGTACTCTAAAATGCTCTACAGAGGGCTACCCAGCAGCCCTTGTGACTTAAAGGACTTCCAGTGTATTAGCTGTCTCACGGAATTAAGTTGCATTGAGCCATTTGTACTGCTTTATAGATTAATTATTTCTTATGTTATACATATTATATATGTATGTATATAATATATAATCATTATTGTCCTGGTTTTGTTTCTCTAGAGAACCCTGTCTAACATAACTTGAATTATAGCGTTGGTAAAAATATTGAATATACTATGGGCTTCAGAAGAATGAACAATCTGTCTTGGAAGAAGTTCAACATATGTGATTGTCTCTGGATTTGTTTCTTTAATCAACCCAGCCTAACACAATGTGCAAATATTTAAACCAATTTTTCCCATTCCGAGAAGGGAGAGTTCAAAAAGAACAGACTTGGTCAGTTTGGGAAATCCAAAGTCATCACTAATACTGAACCGGAGTGACAGGAATGGGTCTGTGATGGACAAGACCATAGGTTGACAGTGATGTCATGTTTTCATTGCACAGGCCCAGCCCACGTCCCTGGCGTCCCCACCTCTGTCTGAGGAAAGGCAGGGGCAGATTTGGTTCACAGGAGACCATCCTCACCATGCTGCTGATGGCACCGGATCCATACAGAGGCAGAGGTGCCCAGCACAGAGCGGCGACTCTGGTTAGTCCACAGGAATCACTAGGGCTCACATTATGGAGTCATTCTTTCCTACTCTAGACTAGTGACAGCAATCAAACCTGGCCCAAAGAAAGAAGAATAGAGGATGGGTCAAAATTCAGTCTCCAGAAGAATTGTTTTCCTTTTTGTCTGGAATCCCAGAGTTGGTGTGATAGAAGTGTTAATCCTGCCCCCCCATCACCACCCTTTTTCTCCAGTACAGAAAGTTTCAGGTAATATAGTAAATGTTTCAGTGTGCTTTCCTTGCTAGTGTGCAATTCTCCATATCCATAAAGAATACTTCAGAGTGTCAGGGAGGACAATGCATCCTGCCTATTAATGATGGGAGAGAATAGACCCCCGTCTTCTGATCCCCACTGCAGTGTTCCCTCTTTTAAACCATAGGAACTCTCTGAAATCACTGTTGTAAGAAAGGTTTGGTATTGATTCTTTTAAACATAGTCATGTGAGATGACTGCAGTTAATAGGAAAGACCCTTGTACTAGCAGCATATAAAACCCAACTCCGTACAGATGTTTTTTGCATTTCCCCTCTTATTCCCCCCTGTTCTTTTTCTTGGTTGGTATCCCACTGTGTGTGTCCTTGGAGACCAAAGAAGAGCTGCCAATTGCCACTCTGGCTAAAGCGCTTGCTCCCTGGTTTCCACTCAGAGGTAGGGGTTGTAATTCTGCATCTGAAATTTGGTTTGGATTGGATTTTGGGCCACAATTCTCATATCCAAAAGGGGAAAAAAAGTTTCCCCACAAAGACTTTATTTTTTAAAGTTTTCAAGTAGAAAGTGGAAAGTAGTCACAGGTCCAAATTATTACAAATTGCTATTATTACTCCCGCTGATGACTGTAAGCATCTTTTAAAAAAGGCATTGTTCTAAGTAGCACAGGTCAAGATTATTGGACCATCGTCAGGAACTGTTATTCTGGAAACTGCTAGACATGTGACATGGTCTGAAGAAGAGCTCATATTTCAAGAGCGTCTGGGTTGTAAGTACTTTTTCTAAACATCTTTGACCATTAACCTGGCTTCCACCAATAGGCTTCAGTGAGAGTCGGTGCACAAAAGGCTCTTGGGACTGCTGACAGTGATAGCTAGCTAAATGAAAGTTTAAATAGTAATCATAAGTTATGTAACACTTGATATTTTTTAAATGCCTTTTATTAAACTTTGTACGTGGTCTTATTAACCCTGCTGGAGACGAGGGCACTGCGATTCAGAACAGCAAAGCAATTTGTTTAGCTGCAAACAGAACGATTATGGGGTCGACAAGACTTAAAAGTATCAGCTAGGTGCATGCCATCTCAATGCTGCTCGCAAATATTGCTCCACAGAAGGCAAGGACGCTCAGTGATTCAACGTGACTATCTACGAATGTGTAGTGCCATATTGAACTCAAGCTTTTGCAATGTCTCCGAGCTGAATTTGGTATCATTTGTAAGGTGAGATGCAGATGTTTCCCATCATGCCACTGATGCCTGGAATGGTCTCTGGCTGCCAGCTCCTTGTTCGCTCACATTTAAATAGGCCTAAGTACTGCACTTTATTAAATGCCCATTCCTCTAGTCTTCAGCTTACTCCAGTCTGCTAGTCAGAAGCAGAAATGGATCAGAAATTTGCGACCACAATTATCTGCCTCCTGCTTTTATGAGGCCTGCCTGCTATGGGACTAATACAGAAAGGTGTTATCCTGATCAAAAACTGCTTTCCTATTAGAAGCAGTTACAAGTTCCCTTTCCTGCATTGCCTTAGCATTTTATTAGAATATTTCTCCTAGTCTATGCTGTATTCTATTAGGATTATTCATGGGTACTTCCATAACTATCTTCTACTACACTGTGACTCCTTCAGGACAGGGCTGTTTATCATTTAAACAACAAGCACTTGGCACAAAGTATAGGCATAGCAACTAGTCACTGAGTGAATAAATACGGCATTGGGAAGCTCTGCCACGTGAATGAACTCAGAGTCACCTGGAACATTTGCACTCAACCCCACGTGCCAGGCATCTGTCAAATTGGAGAGGCATGTGCCAATGTTTCTGTCTACTTTGACCCAAGAGAAAATATTGTTCTAGAGTTAGAAACTTAACAGTCCTCTTCATTTACATTTTACTTTTCACGTCACAGAGTATCTTTGTTTGCTCATAGTTTATCTTCCCATTAATGGAAGACAGGCACATACAATACCGAGGGTCACTTGGATTTGCCATTTTCATAGTTGCCTTTTCCTTTCTAAACAACAGTGTGACTTGCAGATTGACAAGCCTGGTGTGAAAGTGTGATATGTGGTAAAAATGTACGAAAATTTTATGGTGAACGGACTGTGGTTTAAACAGATACACGGAAAGTGGAACACATTTCAGGTCAGCCTGGAAAGAAAAGTTTCTCACCATTGTAATCAGCAGAGGACCTGATCTTTGGCCTCCAACTCCACTCCAATATCATTATTAAGAAGTGATATAAACAATAAAACAAATCGAACTTTGGGTTCAAGTGCAACTCAAAAAGTGACCCATCTGAGTAGAACTTCCCCAATGGGTTTTGAATGCAACCATCTTTATGGAAGAAACTATAATCTTTTTCTCCCATGGAGCAAGCAGCTGGGGGGGGGGTGGTTTCACACCAGGAACCTTTCAATTGACAAGCTGTCACTGATGCCCTGTCACCAGGGTTCTTATCGACAAATCCTGTACTTGTGGCTAGTGAGAAGTAAAGTGGACCTGGCTGTGTAACTCCAAAGTCTATCATTAGTCTTCTGGTGTCAAATGCCATCACTAACATTTCCATATTTGCTGCTTCCAAAATACTTTGAAACACATTTTCCTAATTAATCTTCTTGGAGGAAGCATAGTATAGCTATTAATAGTTCATTGCATAAGAGTATATTAAAAAGTATTACTACAAAATCCTGGAAAACTTTTTTTAAGCAAAAACGTCAAAATGTGAAGTTAGTTTCTTGACACCTTCTTTATCTAGGTTTGAATAATTCTGAAGGTGGAGTTTTCATCTTCCTAACCCTTTCCAGAGAAATACACACTCTTCAATTTATGTATGCCATGCATCCTTCTTGGATTAAAATTGTGTTCCTTGTAAACGCCCTTTGAGTCTTGGGTACAAAAGGAAGGCAGAAAGAACCACATCAGAGTAGTCGGGTGAATAGGGGAATGCTTTCTAAAGAAATTCTCACAGAACAACACTTGCTACCCTTGAAGAATGTGTAGGTGTGTTCTTGGGACTGGGAAAGAAATGCTGGCACAATTTCCCTAGGCTTTTAGCTCACCAATGACTTTTCAAGCTCTAAAAACTTTCTCCACTAGCCTCCATGGTCATCCTAGTTCCTTTGAGAAAATCTATCAAGATCACTCCTTCAGAATTTAAAAACAAGCAAACAAACAAAAAAGCCCAAAGTTGTCCTCATAACCTCCTGAAGTCACGTCTCAGTCTTGCATTGAACTGGCCCTGCAGCTGACTCAGAAGTCAGTGTTTAGAGGGCTGAGCCCCGGTGGCATAGTGCTTGAGTGCAGGACTGCGGCCCACTGGCCTGGCGGTTCAAATCCAGCAGCAGCTCCCCAGGAGCAAGGCTGGGCCACCCACTCCCACCAGAGGTCAGTGACGCACCCCTCCCCCCCAAAAAAAAGTCAGCGTTTAGATTGGGCCTTTTGTTGAAGCACTCTAATGAGATGAAGACAAGTGTCATTCCTGGGCAATTTGTCTGCAGCCTTCCACTGGTTGCAGAAACACGCTTAAACACATTTTGTTTGGAATAGATCTGTGCACATAGAAACTGGACATCTAGTAGCCATACCCTATTCCCAAAAAAGTTCATTGAAGAAAATGGAATGAAAAGATAATAGAATTTCTCCACAAATTGTTTGAAGTTCCCTGATGTTTTTGACCCTATTCTCATGGAAGCTACATTCAGTGAGACTGCCTGGATTAGACTCCTGGCTGATGGCCAGTTCCTATGTAACTATGGGGAAAATGTAACTTCTCTGAGCCTCAGATTTCATCCGTAGGAACAGATAGCAATAGCACAGCTCAAGAATAGCCATAATTCATGGGGATAATATGCATAAGGTATTTGTTCATGTGCCTGGAATGGTGTAAGCATTTACTGAAAAATCAGCTATAAATGATGTAAGTATCAGTCTTAGCATTCAAAAAACAGCTCTCACTTAGTCCCTCACAGAAAGAACAGTGCTCCTAGGTAAATGAAAGCAGATCTTTTAAAGGAACTGCTAATTTTGTACCAGGTCTGAAGTGTTTTGGCTCAAAGCCCTGACCATCTCTCTCTAGTCATAGTTCCCACTGACTTGACTCAGCTTCCTGCCTATGTCAGGAAAAGTCTGCAGTTTCTCCTCATCACAGAACTCTTTTTTCCCTCTAACCTTTTCATTTATCTCACACCGCCTTGCTCGAGCCCCGAGTCAGACACGACACAGGCCATTGGAGCAGTAGGTGCAAAGAAGTCGGCCAGGGAGACAGCTTTTCTTAGAGAGACTTTTTTTGGAAAAGAAATTCCTCCTTTCAAGTAAAATAACACTGACTGAAATCACCGGCCTATGCCAGCAACATCAGGGCATCGTTAAAAGAAAAGCCTTGACTAAGCAATGTTTATAATTTCAGAGTTGTTTGGAGTTTATGGTATAATTTATGCCATGTGTTCTATCATTAACAGTTTTAAAGCCGATCCTTTCTTTAAAAAAAAAATCCGACAGAGCACAAAACACCCACTTATGATACAGCATGTCCCATGAGGAGGAGGACACACTCTTTCATGGAACTGGGAGGTTTCCTTGGGAAACCATTATTTTTTGGTTAGCAGTTCCCTCTAATCATCCAACCGACTGGAGACAATAGAAACAAATTAAACAGAATTCAATATCAGGGTCCACTTGCCCAGAATTTATATACCCAGTTGTCTATTGTAGGAAAACCTGCTGTGGAACCTTCCTTCGGAATCTGGAACTTCCAAGTAATGGAATCTGGAACATCCTCTGAATCGAGTGATGCCTCAGAAGGGTATTTCCAAAGTTTTTTCGGGAACAAGGCAGTCTTACTTTCTGTGGAGTGGCATGGGAGGGGGGCACATCTGTGAGGAATTGATCTCTGAGTCCTATCCACAAGGTTTTCAAAGCACAATGTTGAACAGGCTGCAACCTTGAATCTTATAAGAACTCCAATCTGAGTGTATGAACTACTGTCTGCGTGGAACATATAAGTCCCTAAGGAACAATGAATGAATTGAACACTTACTGCAGCTCTTGAAAAACCTACCATGAAATGCTTTAAAAGTAAAACAAAACACACATGAATTCAAGGCGCCTTCAAAAGTTAACAGAAATGAAATCAAGATCATAGAACTTTACAGAAATTTTTGAAGGCCCCTAGTGTACATACATGTATGCATGAGCATATAACTGACTCAAACATCCACAAAAAAGAACCTAACCTCTGTGTCTGTCTTAATGGAGAGGAGACGAAGGGCTTGAAGTGAGACTTCTGTAGCATCAGTGATAACATGGCTGGGTTTACAAAGGGGAACTGTGAGCAAAAAAAGGTATTTGTTCCCAATTTAGTCCTTCTTTATGGGTTCCTATGCAGGATGCCACAGGGTCTCAGTAACTCCCGACATTTGCGCCAGATGACTCTCAGCCCTTCTTAGCTTATTCGGAAACTGCAGGCGTCAGTAAATTGGCTTTCAGAACTCCCACATCCCAACATTCATATTGGGAGTATCTAAGGGATGCAAGATAACACACGTCTGAACCACACATCTGATGAGTCATCCCAGAGGCTCCTCCTCTTTAGGTTCATACTGGTTACTTGGTCAGTAGGCATCCTTAAACCAGGCCCTTCCCACTCTCTTCAGTATCGCAGCCCGATCATTGACTGGGAGTGTTTTGACTTCCTCCCTGATTTTCCTTATTTCTCTTTTGATCTCTTCTACTCTATTATTTACACCTCTCCTATAATTATCTTTCTAAAGCACAAAACAGCTTTTATCACTCCCTTCCTATCAATCTT
The DNA here is from genome assembly GCA_004026705.1 of Nesogale talazaci. Classification (NCBI taxonomy): domain Eukaryota; kingdom Metazoa; phylum Chordata; class Mammalia; order Afrosoricida; family Tenrecidae; genus Nesogale; species Nesogale talazaci. The sequence goes on along the minus strand of PVJH01035956.1, from coordinate 9,581 downwards.
GAATGTTCTGGGATTTGCCCACAGGACGGACTCCTCCTCCTCCAACAGGCTTTGATGGCCAGGGAGTCTGTCTGTCGGCATTCTGCCGTTGATTAGCATTGGTCCCTAATTTTGCTGAGCTCTGACTTCTTCATCCAGAAAGTGGAGATATTAATAGTATTGATCTCACAGAGAATTCAATGTGACAAAGAAAATGAAAGACTTGGCAACATTGTCAGACACCAAAGAAATGCTAAAGGGAGACTACTATTTCCGCATATCTCTTAGCTCATAGTCCAACCACATTAAACTATTTTAGAAATTATATTGCATCTATCAGATATTATATTGCATGAATTTGTAGCTGAGGTTTGCATTGATTAATTATTCATTCATCAGATATTTACTGGACACTCCCACATCCATAGCTTAAGCACCAACAATTTATTGAGTGTCAAAGGCATAATAAAGATCTAGGTAGGGATAGGCATATGTTTTGTGAAAATTTAAGAGTATCCAGATGATAAAATATTATTGCAAAAAATTAATATTACAATGCTCTTATCAATTTAGCACTAAATCAAATATAATATGTTGTAGGATAATAAGTGAAGATAATGAGCTGTAAGTGATAGAATAAGCTACTCAGGCAGATTTCCCTGTGACAATAAGCAAAAAAGAAACTGCTGTTAGATATTTTGCAGAATTAATAAGCTTTGAGCATTACCATCACTTCATAATGCAGGAAATAACAGCTGGTTAGTCAACTAGCTACTGTCAATGTAAGTAGAATTCATGGATTATATACTATATTAGGTTGAGTCTTCAAAATAAAACCATTGACACCCATATATGTATAAGAATGACTTTTATTTCAAGGAATAATCTTATACCAACAAAGTATCTAGGCCTGTCTTACTCAAGTCCCTGGGTTGTATGCTAACCAGAGCCCTCTTCAGACTCACACAGCTGCCAACACCAAGGCAAAGGGGAGAGCTGTGAGACTTCAGGCCAGTGGGTATAGTCGTATGGAACCTAGGTTGGCAGCCACATGGCAGAGTTCCATGCCTCCCAAGGCGCAATCCAAGCAAGCAGGAAGTGAAGAGGTCCATGAGAAAGAGAGAGATGGAGAGAGGGGAGGAGAGAGAGAGAGAGAGAGAGAGAGAGAGAGAGAGAGAGAGAGATTCTCACCATCTCAAGGCAGCCTGATCAGGCTTGCACCTAATTAATAGGGTGGACTCCACCCCTATCTCCACACAAGGGCAATAAAATCAACATAAAATCTAACCCTCACATGTATCAATATATACATTTGAGATTGTCTATTACCTTTATGTAAAATGCTCATATCGCAATTGCCAGATGAATTGTGAAAGTAGTTCTAGGAACACACTTGTAGAAATAAGCTGCATTTGGTGTCTTGACATTGTTTACACAGACTATTTACTCAGAGGTTACATTTTTCCAGATAATGTGTAGGGGGAAAGTTGACTTCTCTTTGGCTATGGCGAGAGCCTTGAATTATATGACAATCTTAGGCATGAGGCACACATGACCTGGCCAGTGCCATCTCCATGTGCGTTGGACTGCTTGAGTCTGTTGTGGCTATGGCAGGGGTCAGTCCATCTCCCTGCGGGTTTCTCTTGTTTTCACTGGGACTCCTAGCACTGGTCTTTCCTAATGATCTATCCAACCTCTGCAGAAAGTTCATCCCCCTTGCTTCAAAAGAGAATTCCAATAGCCTTTTTTCCCCAAAATTTCCTTGTGCCATCTATGGCAAATGAATTTTAGAAATAATTTATTTTGCTATAATATACACTATTGTTCACCAACATTACTATTCAAATTCAGTTCCTCTTTGTCTTTCTTTTTCATCATCCATCTTTTTTGTATGAGGAGATTAAAAAGACCATGGTTTCAGCAGGCACACTTTTAGTCATCAAAGAAACATCACTGACCTTCAAAATTTTAAGGAAGTCTTTTGCCTTGGATTGGATTAATGTGATGTTGCATAATTAAATTCTCAACACTTCAGTTTCTTCTCTATTTTGATGTGTAGCAGTCTAATTAGGAAGATTTCATTTTCTTTGAGTTCAGGCTGTAATCTTTGACTTTCATTAGCAGGTGCTTTGAGCTATCTTCATTTGGGGCATGCATGGTTGTGTCACCTGCCTGCCCCGCTTGTTCATGAGTCTTCTCTCAATCCAGATAGTCCAGTTTTACAGAATATTTGTTCCGCATGTAGGTAGACTAATTAAAGCATGCAACTTAATGAAAATTTCCTATATATATGTATATATGTGAAAAAATAAAAAAATTATATTTTGATATCACCTACTGAGCTTCTACTATCAGATATGTGCTTGATAATTATTATTTTTAAAACCACAGAAGCAGCCCTGTTGTTGTTGCTGTTAGCTGTCATTGAGTCAGTTCCAACTCAAAAGGACCTGAGATAGAACAGAACTAAACACTGCCCAGTTCAGCCCCATCATCACAATGGTTCTTATGTTTGAGCCCATTGTTTCGACCAATATGTCAATCCTTCTTGCTAAGGACCTTCATCTTCTTTGCTGCCCCTCAACCTTACCAAGCATGTCCTTCTTCAGGGACTAGTCTCCCCTGATGTGTTCCAACTATGCGAGATGAAGTCTAGTCAAGCTTGCCCTGGAGTATTCTGGATTCACCTCTTCCAAGTAAGATTTATTTGTTTTTTTTGGCAGTCCATAGCGCTTTCAGTACTCCATGTTACTGCCGTACTTCAAATGCAATCATTCTTCTTGGCCTCCCTTATTCAATATTCAGCTTCCAGTTGCTACAAAGCAATGGGGAATATCATGACTTTGAGCAGATGTACCTTAGCGAGGATGCTAAAAGTAACATCCTTCTTTTCAACACTTCAAAGAGGTTTTGTATAGCAGATTTACCTAATACAATGTGGCATTCAATCTCTTGACTGCTGCTTTGATGAACATTAATTGTGGGCTCAAGCAAGATGAAATCCCTGCCAACTTCAATGGTTTCTGTTTATCATGATGTTACCATTTGGTCCAGTTGTTAGAGTTTTGGTTTCTTTATATTTATGTTCTATATACTGCTTCCACAGGAGCACAATGAAGTGTTCTGGATTTCCCATTCTTCTCAGGACCATCCAGTTTGTTGCGATCCACGCAGTCTAATAATGCCTTTCCTTAGTCAATTAAAGGCAAGCAAACATCTTTCTGGCATTCTCTGCTTTCATCCAATATTCATCTGATATGAGTAATGATACCTCATGTTCCATGATCTTTTCTGAATCTGGCCTGAGCATCCGAAGGCTCTCCATAAATGTACTGCTGCAACTATTGTTGAAAGATCTTCATCAAAAGTTTACTTGTATGTGATAATATGATATTTTTAAGTACTTGAGCATTCTGTTGGGTTCCTTTGGTTTGGATGGGTACAAATATGGATCTCTTCCAGAGGGTTGCCCAAAAGCTGCCTTCCAAATTTCTTGCCACAGAAAAATAAGTGCTTCTAGTGCTTCATCAGGTTACTGAACCATTTCAACTGGTTTTCCATAAACTCCTAGAGGCTTTTTTTTTTTGCTAGTTCTGTCATTACAGTTAGTACTTTTCCCTTCAGTACTCTTGGCTCTCATTCACCTATTACTCCTTGAAATGTTTCAATTTCAACTACTTCTTTTTGGTACCGTGCCATATCCAGCTTTGTTTCTGTCACCTAAACTATATTTTACAACTACCGTTTCTTTATTTTTGTTTCCAGTTTTTGTCTTCCAATAGTTATCAGGCCCTCTCAATTAAAGGCGCTGGGAGAATTCTTCCATTTCTGCATCACTAGCTTTAGTGGTCGGTTCCCAAATCTGAACAACAGTTGCATCAGTTGTATTTTCTTGTATTCAATCCACAGTACCCTATCACAGAAACAATGCATTTCAAGATAGACCTTGAATTGTCCTTTTAGAAGATTAATGCAACAAAAGTCTTGAATCTGTAATCCCAAGCATTGTAAATCATAGAAGTTTCAGATTCAAAATGACCAATACCAGTCCATTTCAACTGCTTAATGATGCATATTTTACACATTCCATTTCATTTTTTTAACTTATAATTTTCCTAGATGCATACTCTGTACAGTCACTTACAAGTCACTACAGTATGACAAATAGACAAATAAGTGGAAGAAAAAAAGACGAGGCTCTTATGGAAACATACTGTCAGAAACTCCCAGGGTCAATTCTATTCTAGCCTATGATATAGCTCTGATTCGGTGTTGACTTTATGAAAGTGAATTTGGTTGTAAGTTTTTAGGGGACAAAAATCACTAGCCTAATTTTTGTTAAGAATTAATGTCCCGGGGAGGGGGGTCCAAGATGGCGCGGAAGTAAATAGCCCAAACGGAGAGTTCTGATATGCCGTGTCCAGGAGGCCGCGTGGAAGTGCTCTGGTGAGTGGAAAGGTCCCTACGAGGGGCTCTCCCTGGCCAGGAGGGGACCCTGCCCCACATCCGCTTTCTTTTAAGCCTCAGAGGTCTGGATCCATATATCGGAGATTTCCCTCTGTGGGCCAACCTTTGTGTGCCTTCCCACGAGCCAGGACCGACCCCGATTCACTGCCTCACCCAGGGCCTGCGAACAGGACGGCCTTCGCGTGGAGTTCCCCCGGGCTAGACTAGCACACCACACACCTACAGAGGAGATCCACGCCCTGCACCCTCCTGAGGGAGCTGCGTGTCTCCCACGGATCCCCTCCCTGCAGGAGGACAAAGGCCACTGTGCCGGCGGGCTCCGCTCCCAGGGAAGACACCCAGGGAAGAACCGCCAGCGGTGTCCATCGCCTGTGGCCAGTGTACGCACGGTCAGTGCTTGGACCACCTCCTGCCCCCAAGTAGCCACGTGTGCTGGGTGAGTGGGGGTTCGACCCTGCCATTTCGGGGGCCTGACGCACAGGGAGCGACCCAGCACTCCCCACGCGCCATTTCCCCTGATCTGAGCCCAGGAAAGCTCGGATAGTGCTCCGGGCGGATGCGTCTGGAAGGGAGCGCCAGGCGGGAGGATTTTCAACACTGTCTTCCCTAGTGGGAATCGGACCTCTGGGACCACTGGTGGCCCAGCACGAGAGTCGGGCCTCTTGGTGAGGAGGGCCAGGCGGAAGTTTTCCAGCGCCAGGCGTGAGTTTATCAACACCGCTTTCCCCAGAGGCCTCTGGGGAGGGCCAGATGGGAGTTTTTCAACAAACCGCTTTCCCTAGCAGGAACTGGGCATCTAGGGCCTCTGGCTGTGCCGCTATCCCCCTGCTGTTTGCAGTGGTGCAAGAAGCAGGCCAATCGAGTCTCTGGGGGTCCCACAGCCCGCCTGCCGCTTTTCCTAGCTGGGGGGCCTGAACCTTTGAGTCTGGCTCTACCCTGCGGGCTTCCTCTGGCCTTTCCTAGGTGGGGAGTCTGCCCCCTTGAGTCTGGCTCTGTCCTGAGGCCCTCCTCTCGCCTTCCCTAGGTGGGGAGTCTGCCCCCTTGAGTCTGACTCTGCCCTGTGGTCCTCCCCCTGCCTTTCCAAGTGGGGGTCCTGGACGCTTGAGGCTGCAGACCTCTTCCAGCCTCTCCTAGGTGGGGAGCCTGGGGCTTGAGTCTGGCTCTGCCCTGCAGTCCTCCTCCAGCATTTCCAATTTGGGTAGCCTGGGTTGCCTGTGTGCTTGGGAATCTGTGGGCCTCAGAGTCTGCCCCTAGGAGCCTGTGTAAACAGAATCTGTGCGAGAATAAGAAGACAGCTGACTGGCTCAGGACTTAAACTGAACTACTGCAAACTCAGCACCAGAGGTGGGAGCCTACTGCACTATACAGTGTGGAAGTCTGTGGCTGGGAGTGTGTGTGTCTGGGAGTCTGTGTGCCTGGGAGTCTGTACATGGGAAGTTATGTGGAAACAAGGGACAGCTGACTTTTAAATCAACACAGTACCTGCCTACACAGCAACCAGACCAATCTCCACAATAAAACACAGGTACCCTGTGAAAACACCAACACCAATCACTCTGAAAGTACACACGGGCCTTTGGTAACTGAGGAATATGGCACAAACCTCTTCAAAAGCATCACGTAAACAACAGAACACCACATCAATGCTAATAAGTAAACAAGAAAGACAAACCACAGCAACAGATCTCATTACACTCATAGAAGAATCTGCCACAAAAAGAAATTCTTAGAAAATTGATAGGAGAAATAAAAGAGATGAAGATAGCTACACAAACAAAGGATGCAACAATAGAGGGGATGAAGGCCAAAATAGAAGGGATGAAGTCCACAATAGAGGGAATGAGGATCAAGCATCAGAGGGAAATACAGGAGTTAACAGGGGAAATAGCAGAAGCTGAGTGCAAGGTTGTGGATCTCACGAACAGATTGGATGAGACTGAGACTCATATAGTGACCTTGAAGACAATCAGGTTGACCTCAATAAACATGAAAGACAATCAAACAAGATAATAAAAGAGGCAGAGGAAAACCTGAGATCAATGAGCGATCCTATGAAAAGGAACAACATGCAAATCATTGGTCTACCAGAACAAAATATGGTGAAGAAATCAACAGCTAATTTAACAAGGGAATTTCTGAAAGAAAACTTCCCCAACCTAATGAATGAGAACCAGTCTATCATGCAGGTAACAGAGAGGACACCGAGTAGACTGGACCCCAGGAAGAATTCACCAAGGCATATAGTAGTTAAACTATCCAACTTCGAGGAAAAAGCGAAATCCTGAGAGCAGCAAGAGAAAAGAGGATGGTCACATATAAGGGCCCTCAGGTAAGAATATGTGCAGCCCTATCAACAGAAACCATGAAGAGGAGAAGAGAGTGGACCAATATCTTCCAGAAGTTGAAGGATAACAACACCTCCCCTAGAATTCTTTACCCTGCAAAGATATCTATTAAATAGGTGGGGAAATAAGGGTCTTTCAAGATAAGAAAAACTTAAAGAATATGCCATGAGACACCCAACACTGAGGGAAATCCTTGCCAACTCACTATGGCCAGAAGACCAACACCCACCAAGAACAAACAGGAGAACATCCTATACTCCAACCTCACCAAGGAGCCAACAGACTAACCCCAATCACCAAGAACACACGGCCACAGGTAGAAGACAGAACAATAAATAAACCCCTAATGAAAACACAACAGAGCTATGAAAAGGGGAATAAGAAAACACACACACCAAAAACCACAAAAGGCCAGCAATGAACCCACCACAAATTGGAATAAATCTAAATGTCAATGGCCTGAACTCCATCATTAAAATAAAAAGGTTGGCTAACTGGCGCAGAAACATAATGCATCAATCTGTTGCCTGCAGGAAACACATATTAAGCTCGCAGACAAGAATAAACTAAGAATAAAAGGCTGGAAGAGAATATATCAAGCTAATGGTGAATCATAAAAAGCAGGGGTCACAATCCTAATCTCAGATAAAACAGATCTCAGGTTCAAGCCAAAAAAGAGACAAGGAGGGGCACTTTATAATGCTCAAGGGGACACTTCACCAGGAACCAGTGAGCATAATAAATATGTATGAGCCAAATGAGAGACTGCAAAATTTTTCAAACAGAATATTCAGAACATGAAAGAAAATATTACAGACTCAATAATTATAGTAGGAGACTTTAACATGCCACTATCAGAGAAAGACAGTTCCTTGGGAAAGAAGCTCAACAAAGAGGCTATAGAACTAAATGCCACAATAAGACACCTAGATTTGATAGACATATTCAGGGCCTTTCACCAAATGCCAAAAAATGCACATTCTTCTCAAGTCCACATGGCACATTTTCAAAAAATTGACCACATGCTGGGACACAAGTCAAGCATAAGTAAATTCAAACACATAGAGATCATACAGATGCCCTTCTCAGACCACCATGGCATGAAGCTGGAGATTAATAAAAGGACCAGTAGTAAAACAAAGGCAAACAGTTTGGAAGATGAATAATGAACTTCTGCAGCATGAATGGGTAATGACCCCGATTAGAGGGAGATCAAAACATTTCTAAAAATTAATGAGAATGAAAATACTTCGTATCTGGGATATTGCGAAGGCAGTTATCAGAGGTAGTCTGATTGCAATAGGCGCATATATGAAAAAAGAAGAGAATCGTATGGCAGACATGCTCTCACAAAAACTTCAGTAACTAGAACAGAGCCAGCAGAATAATCCCTCCAACAGTAAAAGAAAAGAAATAATAAAAATTAGGGAAGAGTTGAACCACTGGGAAGACAGAAAAACAATACAAAAGAATAATAAAGCAAAAAGTTGGTTCTTTGAAAGGATCAATAAAATCAACGGGCCACTGGCAATTCTCACCAAAGAAAGGAAAGAACAAGCAATAATAGACAGGATGAAGAATGAAATGGGGGAAATCACAACAGACCCTAATGAAATTAAAAGGATTATCACAAAATAATATGAAAATCTGTACTTCTAAAGTTCAACAATCTGGAAGACATGGACAAATGCCTGGACAAACAATCCCTCCCTAAACTGTCCCAGATAGAGGTCAAGAAACTAAACAAACTCATAACAAGAGAAGAGATAGATATGGCTATCAAGAATATACCAACAAAAAAAGATCCTGGGCCAGACGACTTCACTGGGGAATTCTATAAGGCTTTCAGGGAGGAGCTGGCACCAATCCTCCACAAAGTTTTCCAGAGTATAGAAATGGATGGAAAACTCCCCAAATCATTTTATGAAGCCAGCATAACTTTGATACCCAAACAGGGAAGGGATCCCACAGGAATAGAGAACTACAGAAAAATATCTCTAATGAACATAGATGCAAGAATCTTCAACCAGATACTGGCCAATAGAATACAAAAATATATAAAAAGTGTAATCCACCAGTATCAGGTAGGATTCATCCCAGAGATGCAGGGATGGTTTAACATCCGTAAATCCATCAATATTATACGTCATATTGATAAGATGAAGTACAGGAACCATATGATAGTATCCATAGATGTAGAGAAAGCATTCAACAATATCCAGTACTCTTTCCTAATCAAGATACTCAGACAGATAGGAATAGGACAGTTCCTCAAGTTAATACAAGCTATCTATGAAAAGTCAACAGCTAACATAACAGTCAATGGAGTAAAGAGTAAATCAATGCCACTGAGGAAGGGGACTACAAGGATGCCCCTTATCCCCACTACTAATCAATATAGTACTGGATGTCTTAGCAAATGACATAAGAAAATGGAAAGACATCCAAGGTATCCAAATGGGAGTAGAGGAGGTCAAATTATCATTATTCACTGATGACATGATCCTGTACATCGCAAATCCCAAGAGCTCCACAACCGGAGTACTATCAGCAATAGAGGAATATGGAAGAGTGGCAGGATATAAGCTCAACAGACGATTGGTCTGCTCTACACATCTGACAAGACCACAGAAGAGGAGATCAAGAAAGCAGTTCCCTTCACAATAGTCAAGAATAAATTGAAGTACCTAGGGATATATCTAACCAAAAAAACAAAAGACCTATACAAGGAAAACTACAAAACCCTACTACAGGAAACAAAAAGTGACCTCCACAAATGGAAGAACATCC
>PVJH01035955.1:0-19204 GCA_004026705.1 Nesogale talazaci | reverse complement strand
AAAGGAAGGTGGAATAGAAAGGGGGAACCAATTGCAAGAATCTATATATAACCTCTTTCCTTGGGGTACAGACAATGGGGAAGTGGGTGAAGGGAGACATCGGACAGTGTACAATATGACAAAATAATAATAATTTATAAATTATCAAGGATTCATGAGGTAGGGGGCGGGGGAAGGGAGGGGAAATATTAGGAGCTAATACCAAGGGTTTAAGTAGAAGGAAAATGTTTTGAGAATGATGGTGGTAGCAAATGTACAAACGTGTTTACCATATAATGGATGTATATATTGATTGTGATATATTGTGACTGTGATAAAAGTTGTGAGTCCCCAGTAAAATGATTTTTTTAAAGCCCCCTCTCTCTCATTGTCAAAAAGAAATAGAAACTATCTGGAAAATGCTAATTGTCATAATTCAGAGGTTCTGATAACTTGGACACGGTACCATTGAGGACTCGTGAGAAAACGTTGGCATCCAGACAGAGAAGGAAGGCCTTGCTTCAAGGGCGACTGGAGAAGCGATCAAAGTACCCCTGACCATGGGCTATCATGAAAGGAGTGAGGGCCCACCAGACAGAACTGGAAATGTGGCCAGAAGGCTGTTGTGCAAGGAAGCTCATCTGGGCCCTGGAGACTGCACAGCCATCAGTAATTCACCAAGATGCCAGGCGTGGGAGGACCTGCCTTCTGACAAGATGCAAAGAAGAGGAGCATCGTGGAGCTGGTTTAACCCTAGGACGAAAGTGTTCAGAAGAGGACATAAGGTCTTCAGTGTGAAGAAGCGAGTTTAAAACTGAATAGTGCTGTGCGCCTGCTGCCTAACCTTGGGGACGTTATCAAATCCCTGTGACCTTCAGTTCCCTCATCTATGAAATGAGGCTTATGATACCAACTCTTTGAGGTGTTCTGAGGCTCAAATAACATAGTGCAGTTAAAGCCTTTACCTGATACCAGGAACTTTAAAAGTATATGAGCAATGGTGGAGATAAAGTGACCAGACGTCCTACTTTTTAACAATTTAGCAACGTCCCACAGCGTTTTAAAATTAAAATAGCTATATTACAATACTGTTTTTGCGTTCTATGAAAATTTTTGTTGCTCCATATAGACCAAATGTTTAGTCAAGAACACCCCCCGCTCCTAGTCACTGGTGTCTCGCTTAAAATCTGGTCACTTTATAGAGTTCACCCCAGACTTCCTATTGCAAAGGTTTGGGGCATTTCAACATGTGTGCTTCCAAAGGCAGTTTCTGAAACAGATGAAGAAAAAAGTGAGTGCTTTCCTGCACGGGTTGTCATCGGCTGTACTCTTAGTTTCTTTCCTTGGTGATCACCGTTACCAAGGAAACCAGGCTCAGGACCCAAGTCCAGTAGAACCCCAGGCTAGCTCAAGCCAGGCAGATGGCATGTTGTCCCCCGCTTAGAGACCCCCTCATAACAGATCTCTTGACTTCCCTGTGTCTGAGACTCTATTCATTAGCTCCAAAAGTCCAGCATCAAGAATTCACTCATGTCTTCCTCAATCACTTTCATGCTGGAACAATTGTTGGCTCCCTGGTATGCCGGGGAAGGAGCCCTGGTAGTGGAGCGGTTGCGAGCTGGGCTGTGATGCGCACGGCCGGCAGTTTGAAGCCACCAACAGTTCCGAGGGAGAAAGACGCGGCTTTCTAGTCCCGTAAACAGTCTAGGAAACCCACAGGGGCTCACTCGGAGTCCGCAGTGACTGAAGGCAGGGAGTTCTTATGATCTAACGTAAGCTGTGCTTCCTAGGGGTGTGTGGCTTGCATCCAATAGAAACAGATGTTCTAGCATTCTCTCCCGCTTCCAGTTCATCTTCTGAGCCTCCGGTTCTTGGGAAGTGGACCACCAGCCTGTCCTTTGAACTACTGATTTTCGATTTATCAGCCTCTGTAATATATGAGTCAGGAGAAGCCTCCAACCTGACGTCTGGCACACCTGACCTGCACACCTGCATGAGTCATTTCCTTGAAATGAATCTTTCTGTAAATAGGCGGTGCCTAGGTTTTGAATGTCTCGCGTATGGACAAGTCCTCCTTACTCTTTAAACCAATTGTGTCAGGACCAGTGAAGTAAAAGAGGAAGAGACCTTACGTTTTACAATTTGACAGAGTCAGCAAGATACCCAGAATGGAAAAAAGGACACGTCAAGGATCTGGAATGGAGGAGTCAGAAGACGCACAGTAACCTAATGTATAGCATCATATTATTGGCAGGACTGTAGGACAGCACCACACATTTTGAGCCAAGCAGTGGGGCTGCCCTCTTTGATTGGGGAACTGCCACTTGTGAGTGATACAGCACCACTTGGGACTATACCCAAAACCCAAGGACAAGAGATTCGGTTACTAAGTAACGAAAGTGCCGACCTTCTATAAGAGGGAAGTTCACTTTCTAACAAAGGCTCCAACCTGTAATTTTTCCAGTTCTAGCTATCTTCTTGGTTCACCGTACTTCAAAAATTCAGTCCTGCTACAGTGTCACTTCCTCGGCCACAACTAAACCAGGCAGCAATGGTTCGAAGCCTGCAAAATCCTGAAGGACACAGGGGTGGATTTTGTTCATAACTCAAGGGCTGCTTGTAAGCTAGCGTCCACGCATGCGTGTGTTTGTGTACCCTTCACGTATGTTGCAACTCGAGAGAAGGCAGTCGAAGACACTGAGTGAGCAGAACAGAGAAAGCAGCTACTTAGTGACAACTATTCCTCCCCTTTATCGCAGGAGAAGGCTAACAGGTTTGTTATCTTTAGACTGAGTATTTCCTGGTAATGACACCAAGTTGACTATAATGGGATAATTATCAAGACAAAGTGACAACTGGTGTCTGTGTTAATTACAGTTTGGGCATTATGACCTCTTGTGGTGAATGATGCCCTCTGGGCCCGGAAGCAGGTGGTCCAGTCAAAAGATAGGGATTGTTGCAAGTTCCATGCTCAATTGAGAGTGCAGGGATGGACGGCTGGTTCTCACAGGGAGGTTGGAAATGATGGCCCTTAAGGAAGAATGTCTACAAACAAGCAAGGGGATCATCTACTGTTCAGGTAGTAACAAGTTTCTTCCTTCCTGGACTGCCGAGGGGAAAATCTAGAGGACTTCTCTTACCAGATGAGGCCATGGTTTCTGACTCTGGTTCTAAACTTCCAATTCACTCCAAAATCTTGCCCCAAGATGTTGCCTTGGTCCCTCCCTCAAAGTGATTAGTGAGGTGTCACACCTTCATAGGAGAGGCAGTACCTTGAATTCCATGTCCATGTCCCGGTGTCGCACGCCCATGTCAGTCCAGATGCTGCTGAATGTATTGTAAGTCAAGGCCAACCCGTGCGTATCAGAGGAGAGCTGCGCTTCACAGGGTGTTCAATGGCTGGATTTGGGGGAGGAGATCGTCAAGCATTTCTTCTGTAGTGCCTCTGGTGAACTTGAGCTTCCAGCCCTCGCATTATTAGCTGTGTATGTTAAACCTTTACACCAGCCAGATACTCCAGAAGAACCCACACAAAGCATTATACAAAGGTCATTCAGAAAACCAAAAATAGAACATTGCTAGTGGCCACTAACATTAATCAGATAAGCCACACCCCTCCACATACCACAAACAGGATTCACCTTTCCCTCCCTATATATTTTCTCCTCGTCCTTGAATTGAACTGTGTCTCCATAAAATATGGGTCAACAGGGAAGGCCATGCTTCCCAATGTTGTGTGGTTGTCCTTTTGTGGCCTGACACACTTGTCCCGTGTGCTACAAATCCCAGTCTCTGACTGAGGTTAGTGAAGCAGGGATGAAGTTATGTTTGCTATGTCGATGGGGAAGGATTAGTGTGGGATGATTTAACGGCCTTGATCCAAGTAAGAAGAGTTTCCCTGATGTGGGTATTCACCTTTCATCGTACAAAAGATACAACTCACTCACTGCCATCAAGTCCAGGCTGACTCATAGCGAAAAGGAGAGAGCACGACCAGAGAGACAGGTACCATCAAGAAAGAAGAGCTGGGAGCCGAGTGCATCTTTTGGATTCTGGGTCCCTGAGATGAGAACCTGCTAGACACAGGGCAAGACTGATTCCAAGACACATGGAGATTAGGCTGACAGATGTTGAAAGGGGCCAAGAAAGACAGACCGTCTTCCCCTAGAACTGGAGCTCTGAATTCAGATTTCTAGCTTCCTCTACTGTGAGAGAACAAATTTCTGCTCGCCTTGTGCTGTTTCTGTTATAACAGCACTCGGTAAAGTAAGAGACTGGCCACTAGAAACTAAGACGGTAAATAAAGCCAGACCGGAACAACCCCCTCTCTATTGTGCTCATGATCACGCTCTCTTTCAGTTCTAGTGGAAGGTTCTGGTGGATTGTCTCTAAGACAGAAGTCTGGGTCATGGATGGAAGTCTGAAATAGGGTGCTGCAGAAGTCTCTGCAGAAGTCTTCAAATGCCAGGTATCTCGGAGACTGTCTTCTTTCTAGTTCTGCTAGGTGTCCCCATTGGAATTCACAAGAAGAAGGGCTAATGTTGATCCTTCTAAAGAATTTGCTTCCTTCTCAGAGCTACGGATTTGCTTCTTTCGCCCAAGGAAGATGAGTCTCTTTCTTGGGAAGGGCAAGGAATTTTAAAGAAGCCAGGTCAGGCCCCATCTGAAGAAAGGAGGAGGAGGAGCAGAATGATTCCTCAAGAACCCAGGTCCTCCGCCAGAGGCTAGGAGAGACCCAGTGGAGCGGGCAGCAGGGTAGGAAGAAGGGAGAAAGGTCACTGGCAATGAGCGGCTTTTCAGTCACTTGCTCCAGTTCTCTTGCTCTTTCTTCCCGTGGTGATTGACCCTGCCTTTCCTTTGGCTGCTCTCCCCCTTCCCAAGTAAAACACAGGGAGACATTCTCTTCTCTCCTCTTTCAACCTCTGCGGTTGTCTTCTAGTAGCTGCTAAACTCAGAGAGACACACAACCTAGAATCCATCCCTCCCTCCCTCCATCCATCCATCCATCCATCCATCCATCATCTGTCATATCTATCTACCTGTCTGCTTTCACCCTTCTATGACAAGTCATGAGAAGCCACAGTCCGAGAGCTGGAGGAGCCACATGGAAACCCACACTAATGTTGGATCCACAGACTTTTCATGCCTGTGATCTTCTTGCATTTGGCGTTATTGCATGCCCTGGGTGAGTCTGAAGAGGAATTCAAGGACTAGTATGGAGCATATGGGATAGTACAGACTTACGGACTTGACCTAAACTGAACTGGGATGTTTTCTCAAGATGCAATTGTCCTTGAGGGAAAGCTCTCTCTCTCACACTCATGTGAGTCTCCTTGGATTTGTTTCTCTCGTCACCCGAGCCTCCCAAGTACATAGGATCGACATGCATTTAGATCTGCTCAGCGGCACCAGGTCACGATTCCTTTCACTCCTGCTGGAGCAGCGGATTGTAGGTCGGACTGCTAACTTGAGGACAGCCATTGGAAAACGCCAGCCCCTCCACAGGAGAAAGGTGAGGCTATCTGCTCCTATGAATCGTCTAAGTCTGTGAACCCCTCAGGGACAGCTCTCCTCTGACCTACAGGCTGGCGGCTCTCAGTCAGACCCCACTCGAATCCACAGGGCTTGGCTTGGCTTGTGGAGCGTGAGAAAGTAAGTCTTTTGCTTCAGGCAAGGAGCAGAGTCTTGGAGGTGGGGACAGAGCACCCTGGTTGTATCCCTGCCCCAAGAACTATGAAACCCCCAGCAATTGAATCATCCCCCCTGGGCCTCAGTTTCCCCAACTGTAAAGTGGGACCATTAACTCACACCCAACTCTCCCAATCATTGAGAACCCTTGTGAAAAACCAGTGACACATTTTGTGCAGAAACAGCACCGTGTGAACTTTGAAGTACTGTGCAAACCCAGGAGAGTCCTGAAAGGCTCTGGAGCAGGGAATGTGCGAGACAAGACAGGTTATAAACCCTTCCTATGGACTAGAGAAGCCAGGAAGCAGCCTTCCAATTGGCTTTCCTTTGATCTTCCTTTGAAACTTAATGAGCACTTAGGGCAAGGCTACCATTCTAACGAGGACTGAAAATTAAATTGTAAAATCATCACTTGTTCCCTTCTTTCCACACTGACTTCCTGAAGGTCTACTGAGCACAACCATTAACCAAAAACTATTTTTAAATGGCACTGATTTGCTCTGTACTGAAACAAATGAGACATAACTATTTTGTTGGAAAAACAAATCATTAACAAACTTGAGTTGAAAATAAGCAAAACAAAACCCCAAACCTAAGTAGCTAGGGAGTTCAAAATTCACTACCATCAAGTCAATTCTGACTCTTAGTGCCCTTACAGGATAAAGAAGTAGAACTACCTCTTTGTGTTTCTGAGCCTGTAAGTCTTCACAGATGGAGTTCTGATGGTATGATGTTACAAGTTTGGCTGTTAACCATAAGGTCAGCTGTTCAAAACCATGAGCTGCTCCTTAAGAGAAAGACAGGGCATTCTACTCCCATCGAGAGCGACAGCCTCAGAAACTCACAGGGGCAAGTCTTCCCTGTCCTGTAGGGTCTACCGTGTCCTATGGTAGTGATTAAAAAAAAATTTTTTTTTAATTTTAACAGGAGAAACTAGCCTCATCTATCTACTGTGCGGTGTTTGGTGTGTTTCAACTGCTGAAGTTGTGGTTGACAGCACCACCAAGACTCCTTAAGGAATTCAAAGTGAAATTAAGCCCAAGCCGCATCAGCATCTAAAACTTCTGAACCAGAAGGAAATCGAAACAGTGCAATCATCTCCCAAGTAAACCAAAGGACCCTGTACATCATCCAAGACCCAGGTTTGCCCCAGCAGAGTCTCTGCTCCTCACTGGCATCCACTGTCTGTGAGACGCTGCCAGTCACCAGAGATGCAACCAGAGAGCCCCTGCTCTCCAGGAGCATAAGCTAGCACAGGGGTTTTCCCATGAAAACACCTCCCATTGCCCTGCTCAAATGTTCTCCCTCTCTAACCCTTCTTGATCTCAGATCCCCGCCTGAGATTACGCAGTGAAATGGGCCTCTTGACACGCCCACTAAAAATCAGAACATGAAACCAACAGTACAGAAAATACTCCCCTCTTCCCCCCCTCCCCGGGGCAAACCAACAAGCAGAAGTTCCACCACAAAGACCTCTGTCGTGACAGTGACTGGGTGGTCCTCTGAGACCCGATCCTCCAATCCCTCAGAGAAAGGGTCCTTTCATTTCATTCTGCATCCTCGCCTTGCAGAATCAAGCCTGCGTTCTCGTGATTTCAGTAAAGGTTGTCCCATCTGGTCCTCTCCACAGGAAGGCCAGAATGAGGGGGAAAGGAAATTGCTGCTTGTCTCCAGTAGCTGACCACCCACACGCAGTCAAGGGCTGAGTTGGAAGCCAGGCCTCCTGTGGAGGGCCCAGCAAGGGGCCTGCCGCAGAGAAATTGCCCACTTGCTAGTGCTGCTGCGACAGCTGTGGGATCTGTGTCTCTCACGCGGACACAGCCAGATTTGCAGTTGTTGTTGTGGAGTACGCTCAGGTCAGTTCCGACTGAGCTGCAGAGCGCCCCCTGTCTCTGCATCCTCATCTTGTTGCTATGTCGACGCCATCACTGCAGCCACTGTGTCCAGCCATCTCACCGGGGCCTTCCTCTTTTTTTGCTGGCCCTCTGCGTTACCAATCACGGTGTCCTTTTCCAAGAATGGTCCCTCCTGCTAACACATCTAAAGACCACAAGAGAAAACCCTCATCCTTGCTTCAGGGGAGCATCCTGGCTGTCATTTCCTAGGACAGACTGGTTTGTGCTTCCGGCAGTGCAGGGCATTTTCAAAGGTCTCCAACAAAACCATAATGCAAGCGTCTCGCTGATTCATTGTCCAGTTTTCACATGCACAGGAGGTCATGGAACTCTTACGACTTAGGCCTGGTGCACCAGGGTCTCCTAAGTGACAGATTTGCTTTTTACCAGTTTAGGCAGATCTAGTCCATGCAAGGGTTGTTTGATATTTTTGATGGCTGCTTACATTGGTGTTGATCATGGGTTCAAAGAAAATGAAATCCTCAATCACGTCAGTCTTTTCTCTCTTTCTCGTGGCCCTCTTGTGAGGATTTGTGTTTTCTTTACATGGAGCTGTAATCCATCACTGAAGGCTGTAGTCTTTGATCTTCATCAATAAATGCTTCAAAGGCTTGCACTTTCAGCAAACAAGGTTGTGTCCTCTGGATGTGCAGGTTGTTCATAAGCCTCCCTCCAATCTTGATGTCATGTTCTTCTTCAAATAGTCCAGCTTCTCTGATGATTTTCTCAGCATACAGATTGAACGGGGTGGGGGTGGGGGTGGTAAGAGGATACAGCCAGTACCTTTCCTGATTTAAACCCTGCAGTGTTCCCTTGCTGTGTTAGAACCACTGCCTCTTCGTCCATGTACAGATTCCACATAAACACAGCAAAGCCATCTGCAATCCCCATCCTTCCCATGATACCCATAGTTGGCTATGATCCACACAGCCTTTGCCAAATGCCTTTTCCAAATCAAAAAAGCATAGAGAAACATCTTCTAAAAGGAACTCTGATGGTGTAATTAGGTTACAAGTCAAGCTGCTAACCAGTGTCATTCTTTCAAGTCCACCTAACTCCAGAGTTAGCTCTTCAATTGCAAATGTAGTCTTGGAGAATGTTGATCTGTATCCTTCAGCTTTCCTTGGTGGTGTGGAAGCTTGGTAAAGTACAGGACCAGTGAAGAAGAAGACCCTCAGGGAGATGAATTGACGGTGGCTCCAACAATGGGCTCAGCATAGGAACAATGGTGAGGACAGGGCCACTTTTCCATCTTTTCCTCTTGTACACAGGGTCACCAATCTGTCGGAACCAAATCAATGGCACCTAAAAGCATAACAACCTTTGGTCCAGGTGAAGTCTATGGACTTAGGGCTTGGCTTCTCTATCTGGAAGTCATCAGTCTTCACTCACTCCCTTGTCCCTTAGGTGGAACTTGAGTCTTCTGGAGCCAGTCTGCAGTGAAATTTGCCTCTCAGATTCAGTCTTTCTGGACTCAGTTTCCTCCCTCTGTGGACCCTAGGCTTGGATTTGCATGAGAAGGACAGACAGAAACATAGAGGACAGATGTTGACTAGACAAGCATTCCTGTCTGCTCTGCCGTCAACCAGGATGCACAAAGGGGAGTGGGAAGAGAGACACTGGGAAGAATGTCGAGGTCCTGCAGGAGTTCCAACAATATTAAGATACCTTCCTTAAAGACTCTAGTCCAACGTTAGCTTGCCGTTCACTAAACTTTTACTGGATTTTTCATCTGTAGCCCAAGTTTTAGGCTTAATCCTATACTGATCTGAACTGGACTGGGGTGTTTTCTTTTTTCTCCTTTATTTTTTTTCTTAATATACAATAATTGTTCTTGTAAAATAAAATAAAAATAATTGTTCTTTGATATACAGTTCTTTCCTATACATGAGTCTCCCTGGATTTATTTCTCTAGTTTACCTGGCTACAGAGCAGCTCAAAACTTATTTAACAGTGCCACCAGGGCTCCTTGCATGTAAATATACATTGTTGTATAAAAACATGTTTATGTATGCATATTATGTAGTTTATATATCAGCAGGTTATATAAGAACATATACCCCCCAAAAGAATATGTACACATGCATAGCTGTGCATGTGTCTATAAATGTGTTATATATAGCATGCTATAACTGTTGAGCATTGCATCGTGCTCGAATTCCTGTCTGCATCTCCAGGTTTCCAATCCACATGGCTGCCAGAGCAATCTTGTTCATCCCAAGGTCTTCCCTAGACCAGCAGAACTCGTCTCCCCAGACACCCATTGCTTTCCACTCTTACTCTCTCGGTTCCTTCCTCCTATTATTGTCCTTATTGCTCCCAAACAGAGGAAAGTTAGGCATCTCCAAATATCACCTTCTTTATATATCCTTCTGATACTCCTCTCTGAAGTAACCCCTCCCTGGTATTCCTATGAAATACTTCCTAACACGTGATACCTAGAACACAGTCAACATTCTTTAAATGCGCTTAAATAAGTAACTCTAGCACCTTCTCTTGTAGTCACGTCAGAAATCTGCTTTTTGTCCCAGGCTAAAGTAGCTGAACGCACTGCCACAGAGTCAATTACAAGTCACGGTGGCTCTACGGGGCAGAGCTGAGCAGCTCCTGGGAGTTTCTGAGCCTGAAATGAGGGGAACAGGGAGCCTGATCTTTCCCTGCTAGTGATTCCAAACTGCTGATCTTTGGTTGACAGCTCAGCACGGAACCCACTACACCACCAGGGTTCCTTTGCTGGACTATTATTGCCTGTATTTTTTAATCTCTATATACTTTGTCTGAACCCAGTGGACATGCCATATATATTTGAGTATCAGCCGACCCGAATATAAGGCGAGGCACCTAATTTTACCACAAAAACTGGGAAATTGTGTTAACTCGAATATATGCCTAGGGTGGGAAGGGCAGCAGCTACTGATAAAATTTTAAAAATAGATGCCAAAAAAATTAGATTAACTGGGGGCTGAGCCCCGGTGGCGTCGTGGTTGTGCGCGGGACTGCAGCCCACTGGGATGGAGGTTCAATTCCAGCTCCACAGGGGCAAAGGATGGGCCTCCTACTCCCACCACCAGGGCGGTGATGCCCTAAAAAACCAAAAAAATAAAAATTAGATTAACTGAAGCAGCAGTAGGTTGAATATTTATTTCAAAGAGAAACAGTAAGCTAGTTCTCTAAGTGGGAAAGAGGACTAACATAAGCAATGTGGCATCCACAATAACTGTACACACTGTGTTACTGCGCGCACTGTATTGCGACACACGCTGCCTTACCACATGTACACAATGCAGTTTGTAGAGTTTGAGGCCTGACTCAGGCTGATGATATTGCAGAATGTGATGACATGCCTGTTTGCATAGAGCAGCCTGTGTTAGGGCTCATCATATACACGCTGCATCTTGTATGCACTGGATTACTGCATACGCAGCAACAGCGCATACACATGAGAAGTGCTAACACAACACATACAGTAACACAGTCCACACACAATGCAGCATGTATATAATGAATCCTAACACAAGCTGCTGTATGCAAGCATCGTCCAGATAGGGGTCAATAAGAAAATAAAACAGCAGACTAACACGGTAAATAAATGCACTGTATATCCAAGACCAGAGATACACCAGTATTTGTGTTCAGCAATGCGTGGGCAGAGCAAGGGGGCGTGAGCAAGCACAGGTAAGACTGTAAAGGCTGCGTCATTGGTCACAGGCCTGGAGAAATATCCGCATCTGACATTCATCTGACAAGAATGTAGTTTGGTGCACCCAGGTGCCAGCACACAGAAGTGGGCAGGTTCTTGCCCAGTACAGCACAGACAACGCAGAGGCTGCCAGCATGCAGGAGAAAAGAGTGATCATATCAGCAATCACTGGACCACCCACAGAGGCTGCAGGCACCCCCAGATGAGTGGGAGAGACTGGAGAACACCTTCCCTGCACCAGAGAACAGGTCATGGGACCCTCACTCGAGTATAAGTCAGTGGCAGGGGAGACTCTTTCGGCAAAGAAAAACTTGGTTTATACACCAGTATATGCGGTAAAGTCGTAGATGTTCCATAAACGTACGCTGACTTCGATATTGTTGTTGTTGTTGAGTGCTGTTGAATTGGTTCTGGCTCAGAGCGACTCAGAGCACAACCCAAGAAGCACGTCCTCGTGCTGTACCACCCCGCAACTATTCCTGTTTGTTGCAGCTGCTATGGTACTCCCTCGTGCTGAGGGCCTCCCTCTCTTTCTCTGCACGTTCACGTCACCAAGGATGATGTCCTTCTCCAGGGACCTGTCTCTCATGACAGCATCTCCAAAATACGTGGGATGGATACTCCCATCCTTGCCTCTAAGGAGCATTCGGGCTGTACTTCTTCCAAGGCAGATTTGTTTGTTCTTTTGGCAGTCCGTGGTATTTTCAATAATCTTCACCAGCACTGTGATTCAAGTGCATGAATTAAGTATTAGATATTCGATAATACTTATCAAATGAATAGGTCACACTGAAGCAGCTAATATAATAAATTACTATATTACTTAGTAATGTGACCAAAACAGCAATTTAAGAGAATGTATGTGTAGATGAGTCAGGTAGCCAGCTTTGAGGAAAGGCGGGGGTGATTAGAACCAAGACTCAAGTCATCCAGGGCTCTCTTCACCTCTCTTCTCTGTCTCTCCACTTGTCAACTTTATTCTGATGCCCAGATTCTTCCATAGCCGCTGGTGCTCTGGTCTCCCTGTGTTCACAGGTGGAGGGAACCATACCCTGTTCTTTCTTTGGGCTCAAGTTCGGATATCCTAGGAAAGGATGTCACTGACTCAGCTTGGGCTAAATAGAATGTGACCTGGATGAACTTTCCAGCCCCATTTCAACAGCGAGGTGAAAGCAGGCCTGGACAGAAGGAGGACTTGATCAGGGGCCAGCAGGAGGGGGCTTTGTTCTAGGTGGATAAAACATCAGGGGGTGAAGTCATTTACTTTAAAGGAAGGCCTGGAGAACGGAGAAAGGGCAAGGGGATCTGAACATGGAATTCTCAAGAGGCTAGAGCAGCGGTTCTCAACCTGTGGGTCGCCTAAGACCATCAGAAAATAGTCATTCTGCTTATCTTACAAACCGAGACACAGCTCCTCTATCCTTCTTCAGGTGGGTCCATCCACATGCAGACACTCCCACGTATGTGTGCCCGGTGTGAAGACTGGGTCCGTGCCACACTGTGCTTCAAGACAAAATTTCATTTGTCATTGGAAATAAATATTTCACAATCTATAATTACATATTGCTTTGTGATTCGTCACTATGCTTTAATGATGTCCAATTTGTAGCAATGAAAATACATCCTGCCTATCAGATAGCTACACGAAGATTCATAACAGTAGCAAAATGACAGCTATGAAGTAGCGATATAAATAACGTTATGGTTGGGGGGGTTACCACAGCAGGAGGAGCTGTGTGACAGGGCCGTGGTATGAGGAAGGTGGAGAACCACTGAGCTAGAGGGACTTACAACACCTAGGAGAGAATCAGTGAGCAAAGCTAGTGTTGGCATAGCGTTGGTTCAGGGCTTGAAGAATTTTTCAGGATGTGAGATTCAGGGATTCTCCCACTCTCAATGATCTAATACGTTTGGGTTTCATGATCATTTGATCACGTGTCCATTCTACTCCTGTCGGTCAGGACCTTCTAGGGGGTCCTTGATCAAACCAATCAGTAACAGTATCCCGGGGTCAGCTACAACTTCTGGCAAAGGGGGTGCTTCTTGAAGGCAAGTCGACCTGCAGTCCATTTCTCTTTCTCATTCCCAGCTCCTCTTACGAGGGGTAAGATAGAGCGGATCAGCAGTGGTTTCAACCCTATAAAGATTCACTTGCTCTGCGGAGGCCAGGAGAGCTAAGGAGCAGGGGAGGGGGGTGGGGGGAAGGGTTGGGGTTGGTAAAGAACTAGAGTCAAGGAGAGAGAACAGAGTAACAGCGAAACCAGCTGCGAGGAGCCAAGCCAGGCAGCCAGAAGCAGTTGCCTTCCCCCAACCCCCTCCGGCCACCAGGGACAATCCACTTTCCCACATCTAGTGCTTATTTTTATGACTCGGTTTATTTTTACCCATTCTAGACCTCAAGCCCCAAGCTTGCTACTGGAAGAGATACGGCACACGGGATTCTGGGTTTCTAGAAACCTCGGATTTCAGGGGCTGACTGGACTACCGAAAGCAGCCTCTGGTCCTCGCTGGAATCACCTCATCCTACCTGCATCATCCTTCTCCATCTACATGGCCAGAACGGGATGGGGGACTTCTCCCTTCTCTTCATCCCACAATCCCCCAGGCAGAGAACCGGAAACAACCATGGTATGGCTGCTCATTGCCAGCGAATCCGCTCTCACGTGTGACAACCACGTGGACGCAGACAAAGGTGCTTCCCTGGCCACGCCTTCCTTTTGAGGCGTCGCTGGTGGACTTGAGCTGTCAGCAGTCCAGGCCACCCCACTTGCATCACCTAAGCACTCTTGGCAATTACTGTGGAAGTGACCACTCTGGTGTGTTCAAGGATCCAGGCAGCCAGAAGGAGGGCATTAGGCCTCTTTGAGCAGTGCTTGTCCTCAGAGACTGTCCCTTTGAAGCCATGGGGATTGTAGGAAGGGCTCTTGCCTTGCAAATAATGCCCAACTATCCCCGACATCACTTCTGGCCCCCATGCGCCAAGCAATCGCAGCAGACCTCTCCTTTTGTTGGCCCACACACCTGGCCTGCGCCCTTATTCCCCCAGAGACAAGTTTATGGAAGAGTTAGGGCAATGCCTCCACACATGGCCACTGCAGGCAAGCTTAAAATATACTTTAATACATTTAAGGAGCCATTTTAGGGACAGGCTCTCTCGTGATAAAGAGGCAACTGACACTTATTGGGTGCAAAAATGTCAAGTTGTTGCGATCCAGCAGAAAGCCTGAGAAGCCATTAAACGTGAAGCTCTGTTCTGCTGGCTTCTTCCCATCTAGTCCCATGCCTCCTCCAACACTGGCTTTGGGTTCCTGAAGCTGACCTTGGGGTGGGGGTGGGGGAGGACCTACCAAACCCCAGGATGACCCCCTTTTTATTCCAGCTGTCAGCTCAACCGAAGAGATCTCAGAGGCAGTGCCAAGGTCCTCCACCGAAATGCCACTCACAGAAGATGCCTAATCATGCGTCTGCAGGTGCTGGGTCCAGGCCCGCCAGTGGCCTTGCATGGCAGATCCTTGGAACGCTGGTCCTGGCCATGGTGTCTTGGGTGCACCTGTCTTATCCAGAAGAGTTGAGGGAGGGGTGGAGGTGGGGAGCGAAGGAGGAAAACCTCACCTTCAGTGTCCTCAATGTGCTTAGGAAGAAGCTCTAATGACACTGCTGGTTAGGTATTGGGCTACTAATTGCGAAGTTGGTGGTTCAAACCCACCAGCAGCTCTCTCAGAAAAAGAAGAGGCTGTCGGGTCCCATAAAGATTTACCATCTTAAAAACTCTATGTTGGGTTGATACGAGTCAGAATTGACTCCATAGCAGTGTTCTTGTTTTTTGTTTGTTTTTTAAGTGCTCAGGAAACCAGCAGTGTTGGATCAGAGGCAGAGACCCAGATGAAACTCTTACCACACATGTCCGTGAAGACTTGAGCGTTACTATGATGTTTCCATGGAGCTTTCAGATTAAGGCAGACTAGAAAGAAAGGCCTGGTGATCAACTTTCAAAATTCAACCAATGACATCATCCATAGCTTCCTCATCAAGTCGTGGGCCAACTAGCCACTTGGCCTCCAACAGATACCTGCATTGGACTGGAAAGGTCCTCCTGGTGAAATCCTGCCCTGTGGCCACCACCTATGCTGGTCAGGCCTACACCACTGCCATAACCCATGCACCGCCACCCAGGCCATTGGCAGAAATAGGATTGTCACCCCTGCCAGATGACCAACCTGGAGAGTCACCTGGCCTGTGAAGGACCTGTCCAGACCCATGCATGATTACCTGGCTGCACCCTTTTGCTCCATGGGGGTGCTGGGGTTTGTAGATTTACTACACTGCTCGGGGAGAAGTCTGGAAGTCTCATCCACCTCCAGGAGACATTCAAAACACCAGAGGTGGGTCCAGGTCTGCCACTAGCCCGCACGAGCCCACAGCTCACTGGTCCTGGCCACGGTGGCCTAGCTGCACTTATGATACAAGGGCCGAGGGGGTACACAACTCCCCAGATGAGCTGAGCCTAGCCCATGGAGGTACCTGGTACACGTGTGTGTGTGTGTGTGTTCATTTTTTAAGGACACAATTCAACCTGCCACTTGGGTTTGGGGACTTTGCCGTCACTTTTATGGATCCTGCCTCATTTTCACACCACCCGTTCCTGCTTTTCTCTCCTTCCAGACCTTTCCCCATTAAACCACATGTGAACTCTTAAAAAAAAAAAAAAGTCAGCCAATGCCAGCTCTATGGATCACAGAAGTGATGACACACCACAACCGGGCATGGCTGGAGAAGGCCCAGGCCGCACTTGGTTCTCTTGTGCATAGGGTGACCATGAACGGAGCGCTAACTAGACAGCAGCCAAGAACAACAGTGAGTGTCCAGCAGGCAGAAGACTCCACACTGGGGTGGGGGATGGGGGGGGGGCCGCTGGGAAAGAACCCATGGGCGATTTCTATAGACGGGTGACTGCAAACTCCTCACCGCCTTTCTTCAGCCAGACTGACCTGAGAAGGAGCACCAGCCCTGGCACGGGCTTATTTTTGGATTTGTTCCTAAGATAGACGATGGCAAGCAGTCTCTGATCCCACGCTGGGAAGCTCTGGATTGTCATCCTGGCCCAACCACACCAAAAAAAAAAAAAAAAGTTTTCTAGACTTCTGTTTGTTTAAATTGCCCTTGCTCAAACAATAGGATGTGGTAGAGATATTGAGAAATGGTGCGATGGGAATACTAAAAGAAGGAAGGACGGACCCTGTGTTAAGAAATTGGGAAGGATGCTAACGTGCAGAGGTCGCCCAAAGCCCTCGCTCCCATTCACGCTGCGCGTGCTTCTCTGCACACACAGTGAAGCGGCTGTGGTGCCAGGGGTGCGGATGGCAGGATGAGAGTGGTTAGGGTGGGAAGGTCAGGGGCCATAGCCCAAACCTCGGTTAAGAAGGTTGGGAGGTTGTGGCACCAACCCTTTCTTCCCAGCAGAGCCTGCAGCTGTCACCTATGAGCCGTGTGCCAAGCCGGCCTCGCCGTCAGCATGGCAACACGAGGCAGAGCAGGTATGCTGGGGTGGGTGTGGGAATATACCCGTCAATGAAGCCGTGTCGTGTGAGCCAGCTGATGCTGCGTGTTTAGACTTGAAAGCCATAAAGTTCTATGCAAAATCTATGGGTGGCACTGTTGCACAATGTGGAGGCGGGAGGCAGGTAGGTAGGATGAGGGATAAAGTTTATAGGCTGTGTATGCGTGTGCACGGACTTCTGTGTGCACACGAAGAGGGGCAAGCGTGCTGTGGAACCTCAGAGGCGCCGGCTTTGGAGTTCGCCTTGTTTGGCCTTGACTCCTGGTTCTGCCGTTAGCAGAGGTGTGGCCACTCTGTCCTCAATCCCCTCACCTATGAAACGAGAAGAACCCAGGCCTTTCAAGATGGCCAGGAGGACTGGGAGGAAGAACACACAAGCTAGAACCACGCTTCTGGGATCCTAGGGGGCATGTTAGACTCGATCGTAGGCAGCCATTCCGATGCTAAGCCCTTTCCCGCTCCTGCCATCCGTGGGGACAGGAGGGTGGGAGAGACAAGTCTCTGCATCACCTTGGGTTTCTGGGTCCTGGATCTTTAGCTCCTAAGCATCTGAGAGACCAGTAGGAGGGACAGGAAGACAACTGCCTGTAGAAAGGAAGCCTTTCTCCCCCTCCACCCAGCGACGGTTAAATACCGCCACCCACACGTTCCTCCCCACCTCCACTGCCTTCCCCGCCCCCAGCTCTGCTGACTGTCCTTTCAAACAAGTGAAAGCCTGGGCAGTGAGGAAACTCCAGGGCACAGAGGATTCCTCCCCTTCCTTTCCTCATTCCCCCTTAAGATCAACGAGGAAGCAGGCGGAGCTCGCAGTCGGGCCACCTTAACTGTAGAGTAATGGTCTGGCGGGGTGCCAAGTCCCACCTCCGCTCCCGCTCCGCTCCTCCCCTTTCTCCACCCGCACCGCTCGGGGAGAGCTGGGGTGTCTGGCCGGAGTTGGCTGGAGCTGTTGCCATGACAAGCATTTTCTTTAGAGAGCTCCGCCGCTGAGGCCATCCAAAGCTTGGGGTTGGAGGGCCACCCACTTCCAGGGGGCACCATTCCTCCGAGAAGGCGAGCCAAGATCGCAGACGCTGGCCCGGCTGGTCTGCGCCCATTTTCGTCCAGGAACCTGCGAGGTCCTTCCCATTGGGAGGACCGGCGGAGGAGACCCAGCCCCTTCCCCAGCCCCGGCAAAAAAAAGGCGAGGGAGCCCCGCCAGCATCTCTAGCGCGGTTGCCACCTTGGGGAGGCCGGTGGGGGTCACTCCCACCCTCTCTCTGCTGCTCTGTGGTAACCCGGAGGGAGAGTCCCACTTGGAGCAGCCTGGATCTTTGCTAGAAAGAGGTAGGCTCGCAGAGAATGAATTGACTTGAATCGCAAACTTTGTTTCTTTCTTTGCCGTCGCTTCTAAAACTCCCATAATTTCTTCTTCCAAGCATGTTTTTATGTGAGTGGGTTCGCAGATTTGGGAGGGGAGAGGCTTTTTTTTTTTTTTTTTTTTCAGATGTGTGCGCACAGATTTGTCAGGTTCTTTCTTTCCTGGACCCAGTTCTGAAAAATCGTGCTCGAATATCAAACAAGTTGATTTCCTTTGCTTCTCCTAGTTCTTGTCATTCCTGGGGCTGGGGCTTAGGGAAATGGTGGGACGGTCTTTTCACACCCAAATTGAGCCCTTTCGAAAAGCATTTATTTCCTCTGACCGTTTCTGCCCTCTACCAACCCCCCCCCTCCCACCCCCACTCCCTCTCCCTCTCCCTTGGCCTGGGAATCAGACGCCGAATGGAAAACTGTTGCAAAAATATTTTCCACGTCTGTTCCCTTTCTCGAAAGCCCCAAAGAGAGATGGAAAAAAAAAAAAAAAAGGGCAAGCAAGAAATCTACAGGAAGGAGGGCTGCTGTGGGTACTGGCAAGGGGGTAGACTAGGGAATGTAGGGAATGGGGTGGGGGTAGGAGCTAGGCGAAGGTAGGGAGTGGGGAAGGAGGGGTGCACAAATGAAATTTCTTTGGCTTTGCAGAGAAACCTCAGCAGTTTCTCTCTGCCTCTTGCAAAACATCCTCAGACTTTCACGGCTATAATTAGCTGTGGAAAAAGCTGGGAGTTCCCTACTACCTTGACTACATGCCAGCTTCCAGAACCAACTGTCTGAGTGTCTCCAAAGGGCACCACCCCAAACATCTTGGGTCCCAAAGGAGAGGGAAGAAGGTGCGACACTGAAAAGTTTTAGAATGTCAAAGCCCAAGCCAGGCCCGGTGGCCTTGGGGGCTGGTGAGGGTGTTTGGGGGTTGCTGAGAGGCATCCTTGAACATGGTCTCTGAAGCATGTTGGGCCACTATGTGCGTAGAGCTAGCTGGAAATTAAAGGTGGGGTTGCCCCTCCAGCGCTTCTTGTTCTCTCTCTCTCTCTC
>PVJH01035954.1:0-19243 GCA_004026705.1 Nesogale talazaci | reverse complement strand
TATGTAAGATGAAGTCTTGCCAGCCTTGTCTCTAAAGAGGACTCTGGCTGTACTTCAAATTGGCTTGTCCTTTTAGCACTCCACGGTACAGTCAACAGTCTTCACGGGCACCACGATTTATTGATTTCGATCTTCTTTATTCAAGGACCAATTTTCAGTGTCGGTTTCTATAGTCTTCAGATAGAACATGTCTTACCCCGTGTCTGCTCTTTCACACCTGAAAACCCAAAACCCCAACCGAACCCATTACTGTTGATTTGTAAACCTAGTGGGTGGGGCAGCACTGCCTCCATGGACTTCCCAGGTTGAAACTCTTTACAGGAGTGGAAAGCTCCATCTCTCTCTCTCTCTCTCAAAGAGCAGAGGTTTCAGATAGCTGACTTTACAGTTAGTAGGCCAATTCATAATCCTCTATGTTGAAGCTTAAGATGTACTCTATATTGATAAGCCCTCACTAACATTACAAAGAAAAAAAATTCACAGGTGGGCTCACCTGCATCTGTGAGTATAGGGTTAGGATGTATCACACATAGTTTTTGAGGAACCTAACTACATCCATAACCAGTGAGAAGTGGCGGAGCTTGTATTTGAACTCAGGTCTGTGTGGCCTAAGCCTACACTCATGTCTTCTCACTCAACCCAAGAGAAGTCAACTCGAGTTTCCACAAGAGTAGGTCAATGAGTTAAATCCGTGTCCCCTGCAGACGTCTTGTCTTCAGCTTAGATGTGGAGTTTTAATGTTAGGTGACTGTGACAAGGCCAAGAGGAAGGTGAAGAGCCTGGTTTTACCTCCCTCCCCCTCCTCGGAATCTTAACCTCCAATCCCAAGCATAAAAGGGCCCAGCACCCAAAGGGCCTCTCCCAACTCCCTCCAGTATGGGAGCCAGTACAAAGGGCAAGCTCAGGGAGCTGCTGCTGCTGCTCTGGGGCTCTGTACGGCAGATAATGGTATTGGTATTGAGTGTGGACCCTGGTTCTTTACTTACAATCTGCATGTCCTTGCACATGCTCTTTACGTCTCTGAGTCCACATCCCTCATCTGGAGAGCAGGCTGAGGTCTTCTGAACCCACACTCCCTGACCCATGGACTAGCCAAGGTTTTCCACAGTGCAGGAGATGTGCCCAGGATTGGGACATGATTCCAGGAACTCAGCATTCCTCCCAAGGTCCTTATGAAGGAGGCACAACTGTGACAGCCCCCCGGACACAGGGTGACCAGGTCGTTTTCCCAGATATAGACTGGTGACTGGAGGAGCTGGCCACTGAGCCCAGGTTGGCTGAGTCCAGAATCTTTGGGATTAAACATGGCCTGCGAATGTCCACACAGCACTCGGTGTGGGCTCCAGAGGGAGCCCTGCTTTAAACAGGCCCCCCCCGGACCCCAGGTCGCAGTTTCTGACTCTATTCTGGGGGGTTTTTGACCCCTCATGACCCATCCCTTAGTAGCCTGACACCAGGAAGAGGGTGGCAGCTGCAGGAGTCTTTGGTGATAGGTGGACTCCAGGGTTACATTGACCCGAGGTGGAGTTGAGAGTCTGCAGATGTCCCCTGTGGGCCTCAGTGCCCTGCTCCTTGAAGACAGGCACCCATCTTTGCTCACATGGGCTTCAGCGAGACAGCGGATGTGTGAGACCCTGCTCCTCCAGGAGTATCAATACTTCCCCCCACCCCACCCCCACCCCCACCCCAATGCACTTACCTGCTCTCATTCCCAGAACTGCCAGGACCCTGGCCCCACAATGGAGGTCTAGCTGCTGGACTTTCTACTGATGCTGGGTTCACGTCAGGGTCAGACAACTCCCTCCTTTCCCAGTAGGAAGAGAACAGGGCGAGCTGCTGAATGACCCTCCAGGGGAAGCCAGAGGGGAACCCAGCCCAGCAGACTAGATCGGCACCTTCGTGGTTTATGAGGTCTCTCAGCTACTGCCTGAGCCACAACCAAACCTCATTCTCAAACCTGTATCTCCCCCCAAAACAAAGATGCAGGCGCAGGTCCTCCTGCTTCTCCCACTCCCTCTTCTCCCCGACCCTGGGTCCTGACCTCAGGGACAGAGAAAGCCCTGTGATCTGTGTCCCCACACCTTCTGCTCACTGGGCCGTGGAGAAGGGACAGGAGTTCCTAGAAGTGTCAAGACCCAGTTCTGCTCTTTGCCCGGCAACGAGAGCTATGACAGGAGTGGCTGCCTGAGTTCCCCCAGGTGGCCCCAGGAGACAAGCTCAGAGTGGCGATGGCTAGAAGCCCTGACCTCAGAGACACTCTCTGTCTCCTGCCCCAGCCCTCAGTGTTGCCAGCACAGTTGGGGAAACAGTGGGTCCCTCGATCTCCCTCCTCCCTGACTGCGGCCCTCAGCAAGCTGGCAGTGTTGCTTGGGTGAGTCTTGGGCTGTCAGTTCCTGGAGGCCTGCTCCGAGAGGGCATTGAGGGAGAAGGGCAGAGCCCCGCTTTGCAGCAGGGTCCCCTGAGATTCAACACTAGGAGTTCTAGGATCCCAGCCCAGGTGGAGCTTGGGGAGCTCTGGAGGGAGGGTCAGAAGCCTTGTCTTAAAATGCTGCTTCATAAGAAGGCTTAAGGTGCCCACGGGGTGATGGAGATTATTGGAACGTTTGGAGCCTTAGGCCTCTGTGCCCCACGCGTACCACCCTGACTCCATCACATGTTAGTTGTGTGACCTCAGCTCTGTGATCCCCTCCATCCAATAGGGCTGTGGCCCTGGGCTATGGTCCTCTGGGAATGGCCTGGCCAAGGGGCAGGTGCTGGTCATCACTGTGTGGTGCCCAGTCTAGACCTGCGGCTGTAGCTACCTCGGGCTCACCCTGAGTTCTCTGGACAGGGAGATTATGAAGACTCAGGCCGTTCTTATCGTTGTTAAATTCCTTCAAGCTGGTTCCGACCCAAAGCAACCCTGTGTACAACAGAAGGGAGCAGAGACCGGTTCTGTGCCGCCATCACAACCGTCCCTGGGCTGGAGCTGCCTGCTGTTGGCACTGGGTCAGTCCCTCTCCTCCAGCCTTCCTCTTTTTCACGGCCCTCCATGCTGCCAAGCACGACGGCCGGCGCTAAGTCCTGGCCTCTCCTGACAGCATCCTCTCTGGAAAATGACTGACCTGGTTCCAGAAGCAGGTCTCCACCTGGACCTACCTACCATCCCATGATGACACCTGTGTGCCACCCCTGCTCACGGTCACCTGGTGGGCGACAAGAGCCAGTGCCCTGGGGAGAGAAGCACAGATTGCTGCGCAGGCTTTGAATGCCCGAGGTCGGCTGGAAGATGATCCCGAAAGTGATGCATGTCCGTTAGGGAAAACACCAGGAAGTACCAGGAAGAAAGCCACCATCATCCACCCCCGCCCCTCATGGATGACCACCGTGCTCACCACAACATGCTTCCTCTCCTTCTCCTGGCACACGGACGCAGACAGTTGGAGCAGCGCCCTCAGCGCCCGCTGTTCCGGAGGTGAAAACAGCCTGCCAGGTTTTCATCAAACCAGACGGCTTTCTTGGGCCGGTGGCTGGGAAGCCATGCGGCCTCTTCAACATTCACGGCAGGGGGTTTGAGGGCACTGAAAGGAATTAGGAGCCACCAAGCAGGAAGCTGAAGTCAGGGACAGTGGAGACAGTAGAAAGCCTGCAGGATGACTCCACCGTGCCCATTACGGACCCCAGAAGTCTCCGGGAAGGTAATCTGCTTTACCTCAAGGACAGAGACAGCCTTGTGACCTGTGTCCCCACATCCCCTGCTCACTGGACCCTGGAGAAAGGATGGGGAGTCACTAGAAGTGCCAAGAGCCAGCTCTGGTGTGTGTGTGTGTGTGTGTGTGTGTGTGTGTGTGTGTTTTCACTGGTGCCCTCCACACCTTGTCCCTTCACCTCTCATTTTCATTTTCGTGATCGTCTTCTCCCATTATTCATGGTTGGCTGGGAATGGCTGGCATCCAAAGGACAGGCCACAGGCAGGAGGAGCCGGACACAGTGCTGTCATCATGAGAACACACATGTCACAGTCACTGGCTATCCAGCTTGTACACAGGCACTCCCACCTTCACCCTGTTCTGCAGGTGCAGTAGCAGATCCAGAGGGGTGAAGCCACACAGCCAGGGAGCAGCCTCAGCCCACGGCGGTCAGGGGCACTCCGGGCAGCACCCTCACGTTCTCCCAGACATGCTGCTATTACTCTTAGTCCAGGGGTTCTCAGGCCATGACCCTTTCATACAGTTCCTCATGTGGCGGTGACCCCCAACCACAACATTATTTTTGTTGCTGTTTCATAACTATCGTTTTGCTACTTTGATGAATCGGGCGACCCTTGTGAAATGGTTGTTTGATCCCAAAGAGGTCAATCTTTATGGGGTCTCCACTATGTGCTTGTCACTATTCTAGGTGCAAGGCATCAAGGGGCAGATCACAAACAAGTCTTTGCGGGGCTGGAGTTGGCGTTTCTCTCTTGCTGTGAGCCATCCATACAGTAAGTAAGCCAGCAGATGATACCGTATCCTTGAAAGCGATGTGAGCAGGCCTAGGAGGCCCCGGCGAGCTGGGAGAAAGCCACAGTGGAGCTGCGGTGGGGGGAGGGGGCGGTGAGGGTGAGGGCCGACAGACTTCATGGAGGAGAGCTTCCATGGAAGACTTGCAAGAGTAGGGGCCGCGTGCTGCTGTGTGCAGCTCACTCCACGTGTGCAGTTTCTGTGTCAGCAGTTCTGCCCAGCTGGGCTCCCTTCTCATCTGCAGGAGGCAGAGGGCCCTGCCTGTCCCTCCTCCCCCAGCTCACTGTCATGGAGTCGATCCTGACCTGAGAGGACAGGGGGGAGCCATCCCCGTGGGGTTCTGAGACTACAGTTCTTCACAGGAGTAGAAGGCCCTGAGTTCTTGATGGGAGCAGTTGGTAGCTTTGAACGGACCTTGAGGTCAGAGGACCAATGCTTCCAGCCCATCTGCTTCCAGCGCTTTGGCCTCCTGCCCTAAACAACAACAACAACAACAACAACAACAACAACAAAACCAAACCCTAAACCACTGTCCTCTTGTTGATTCCGACTCAGCATGGCCCTGTAGAGCAGGGTGGAATCAATCGTCCCTGTGGGCTTCCAACGCTGAGAGCCATAGAGTTCTCCGCTTGGGGTTGATAGTTAGGAGGTTCCTCTGCCTCCTGTACTAAGAAACCGCAAACCGAACTGAACTGCCATCGAGGCGACTCTAACTTACAGGGTGGGGTAGACCTGTCCCTATGGGTTTAAGGGTCTCTGACTCTTTAAAAAAAAAAAAAAACTTTATCAGGCGGTGTGATGGGCACGGTTGTTATGCCAACATGGCCACAGAAGATTGGTGGGTCTGTTGTGATGGCACGGCCAATGAACACATGGGATGAATTGAAGGGCAGAGATAGGAAGGGCTCAGCTAGTCCCGCCCTCTAACTTGCTTCCGAATCTTCGGACCAGAGAGCTGCTTTGTTCGTCCTGTGCCTCGACCTCCAAGCAACACTACCCGTGGGACACCTAATCATGGACTGTGTTGCTGTGAGTTGAGGTTCCTTCAAGCCCTACTTCGCCACGCTCCTGGGATACATGTCTCTTGAGCTGGGGACTGTTGGACTCTGTTATCCGGGTGACTGTTGGTGACCTGCTCTGCTGTTTGCTGCCTGTGACCAGATAGCCTGGATAGTTCTACAGAGGACTACTCAGCGGCCCTCAAGACTCAAAGGACTGCTGGTCTTCTAGTTGCCTCACGCAAGTGAGTTGCACCGAGCCATTTGTACTGCTTTGTAGAAGTTAACTGTTTTCTTCTTAACTTATATACCTTTCTCTCTATATAAATATATAAAAAGAATTACTGGTGTCCTGATTTTTATTTCTCTAAGAGAACCCTGCCTGACACAAGGGGCTCATACAATTCTTATCACAATCCATATATCCATCCATTGTATGCATTTGTACATGTGTACATTTGTTGCCATCATCAGTCTGAAAACATTTTCTTTCTACTTAAGTCCTTGAGTTCCTCATCTGACTCTTTATTGGAGCAGACAGCTTCATCTTGTTCCTGCGGAGTGGCTGCCAGTTTCGACCTGCTGATCTTGGCCTGACATTTAGCCACTATATGCTGCCAAGGTTCTTTTTTGTAATTCATTTTTCTCATGGGTTGAAGCTGGGGGACAGATTTAACCCAGATCTGATCACATCACTCTGCTGAACTCAAACTTCCTTCCCATTCTCCATAGCTCTCAGGTAACGGGCAAAGTCCTGGAAACTTGCTTCTCAGAGCCCTCTTTTATTTGACCCAGGCCTTCCCTGGCTCACTGGAACGCAAGTTGTAAAACTCACCTCCTCCAGGAAGCCCTCCCTGCTTGCTCCCTGGTGCTTTCTGGTTGCTCCCATGGAACCCTGTGATGTTGCATGATCACACTTAACCTGTCCTGGGTTGTTTGTGACTCCCACTGGACAGTGGATCCACGAGGAAGGGGTGATGTCTGCCTTAATCACCCCCAGATTCCTGGTCCCAAGTGTAGGCTCTGGCCCTCAAGAGGAGCTCAATTAATCCCCGAGGACTGCAGAGATGCACAGCTGCTAAAAAGGAACACACACACACACACACATACACACACACACACGAGCTCCCCCTTCATCATCTCCTCCCCAGGGACATGTAGGTGTGTGTGTGTGTGTGTGTGTGTGTGTGTGTGTGTGTGTGTGTGTGTGTGTTGGGTGGGAGAGTTTTCACTCAGCATTCAGAAACTCATTTGATTTAATTTCATGATTGTCCAGGTCTTTTTTCTTCCTTGACAGCTATGGATAGGGAGTTAATCTGAAAATCAGTCTTCCTCTCTCCTTCCAGGTACACGGGGCTTCTTCCCATGGGAGCTGGGGGACAGGTCTCACGGTCCTGAGGGTGGGGGCAGGTGGGGCTCAGGCAAGACAATGGGTTAAAGACTTGAGCTCCAATTTTATGTCAGGACTTGCCCTCTGAGCCTCAGTTCCTTAGCTTGAGGATAAGCTCGTGCCTCATGGGGAGCAGCACGTGATGAGGGCAGGACCTGTGGCAGACCAGACTGGCAGGTCTGCTGGCCTGGCCTGCCCGCCCGGCCCCTTTGCCATTGGCCTGGAAAAGTCTTTGTCGCACCATCCTGCACTTCAGGGCCCCTCTCGTCCCAGCCTCCTCCACAAGCCTGCCTGGGTCCCCTCTGGGTGAGCTCTGCCTCGTCCACCTGAATTGCCCTTCGGAAAGCTTGCGGCAGAGATTGTATGCTAAGAGGTGGCCTTCGCAGAGGAGGCTTTCTGTGCCATGTTTCCACCTGCCCATTTCATGCAGACCTTTCGGCACACACAGACCTATGGGTCCCTGTGTCAGAGCTGATGAGATGCAGGTTCAGGTAAGTGGGAACTGCCCAGGGTTGCACAGCCTGGGGATGGCCTGGATCCCCTTCTTTCTTCTCTCCCCCAGCGAGAGCTGAAGGTTCCTAGAGAACAGAACCCCAAACCACCCATTTCTGGTCAGCACCACCAGACGGCTGATGCCAACGTGGCCCAGGGTGGGGCTGGGGGACTCGAATGGTGGCCTCCATGAAAAGACTCCTGGATTGGTGACAATGAGACTGTCTTCTGACCTGGTCTGGTTACCTTTTTCTGCATGACTTTGGGCAGCTTGAGTTCTCTCTATCCACTCAGTTTTCCTATCTGTAAAATGGAGGCACCAGAGTTGGGCATTAGTTTGTTAATTGAGTTCCCCACTTCCTGTTCTCTGTCCTTGGTTCTGGCAGATGTCCCTGGATGCCTCCAACAGTGGACTAGCGGGGTCCAGCCCAGTCAGGTTCTGGTGCATGTCCCTGTCAACCCCCTCCCCCTCCAGCCCTGGGGGCAACAGAATGAGGAGCTGAGGTTCTCAAGCCAGGGGTTCTCATCCCTGGAGCTGGGCCATGACACAAGAACATAGATATCAACCACTCCCAAGTTGAAAGGCAAATTGAATATAATATTTTTTATTAACATACACACAGAGGAGCTTCCGGAGTGTCATGAATTGTAAAGATGAAACTCCAAAATTCAAAGGAACTTCTATTTGCCCAGGAGATCTCTGCTTCAACCTCCCTGCTAAGTGTAAAAGAGAACCAATCTCAGAGCACAGGGGTGAGGTCTGGCCACCACCAAGAAGAAGGGACAGGAGTGGTTCTTTGGACCCAGAGAACATGTGTTGGGAATTTCCTAGGTCCAGGAGACAGAGCTATAACAGTGGAGGTGGTGAGATGCAGCAGCAGAGAAACTGTCCTAACAGTGGCGGCAGAATGAGGAGATTGGCAGAATCAGTACAAAGAGTTTCCAGGTCCACAGAGAGAGAAAGCCGAGTGCTGTTCGGCGGTGACTTGCTGCTGGATCGGGGTACCTCTGGGCACTTACTGGTGTAACTGATGCATTTTATGACACTTGCCTGAGTAAGGCAGAGGCTGAGTCAGCCCAAGAGGCCCGAGGGGACAAAGGGTTGATGGCTAGAGGAAGGGCTGTCTATGGGCACAACTGAGAAGAGACAGTCCTGGTGGAAGAACTGTATCCCAAGTTGTTTCTGTTCCTGATCTGCCACTGGTTACTTCCCTAAGAAACCTCACAACCATGAGTATTGTCTGTGGCCATTGCAATGAATCATGGAACGCAGGAGACAAGAAGAGGGCCGTGGCAGAATGAGAAGAACAATTGCTGAGAAAAGGTACGTCTGACCTCTGCTTCTTAGGAACCAGCCTTGGGCTGAGCTGATGGTAAGTCTTTCAACCATGAAGTCGAAGGAGGTCAGATGGCTCTGGTATGCCCTTTTTAGAAAGACCCTGAGGACAGGGGCTCACCCTATCTCTATCACTTGGCATCTGTGCCACCTTGGGAAAGTCACTTCATGCCTCTGAGCTTCTGTATGTCCATTGGAAAATGGATGAAGGAAAACAGGGCACTTTGCATGAATCAGAACCAGACTGGGGTTTTCTGTATTGCAGTATGAGGCACCATCATTAAATACATTGTTAAATACAAATATGACTATTAGCACTAGGTAAGTACATTAGCTTAAAGGAGAAGAAAGGAATCTATTTGGGAAGCAGGTGCCTGGGGACAAAGAAATCACTGAGTTGTGAGATGAAGGAAATATCCTTAGTGAGCTCATCCTTCTCCCACCTCACCTCGGTGTGGCTCCCAGTTCCACAGAGGGGAGAATCCAGGCTATTAGCATAGTTGGGAATGTAGCTGTGGGTGTGGCTGGCTACCGTGTTTGAGTCTCCCCAGTGGTGTCTGGGAATAAAGGCCTGGTGACCTATTTACAGAAGACCCATGAGCAGGAAACTTCACACACGGGGTTGTCCTGGGCAACTGGTACCCATACTCGTGTCAGGCTCAGTACAGCAGCAGTGATGCTGAGGGACTCAGGCACATGTCACCGCTTCAGGGACCGACTGCTCTGGCCGCTCTGCCAGGGCCGAGGCTTCAGGTGGCCACCCACCAGTTTAATATGTGTCCGAAATGGATTTGGCTAAATGAATAGCAAAACAGAGTAACTGTCAACCAGTTAAGACAAATGGTCCTTTGAATTACCTTGCGATCTTATCAATTGAAAACAGTGCAGAAAACATCTAAAACTTTTGCAAATTTAAAGTGAGATGTTTGTCTTCCCCACCCCCAACGGAAAACGTCTTTTAATAAGATTTCCTCAGCCTTTCCTTAAAAGGACTCTATGCTTTGTATGAGAGAGTGGGGCTTGACTAGTGTCATGTGCACCGCACACACAGTCACTACCCATCTGTCCAGGGAGGCTTGCGTGTTGTTAGGCTGTGGAACAGGTCTCAGCAACACGTGGACTCGGACTAAGGTGGGCTCAGGAGAAAGGTCTACTGCTGTAAATCAGCCCCCGAAAGTCCCATGGATCCCAATAGTCGACTGACCATGACTGACCTCGCAGACGGTACAGGGTGGGGCAGCACTCGGCCAACTTTGGTTTGGGGATTTAGTCAAAGCCAGTCAACAGTAGCTGCACACCTGTAGTTCTGTACAGAATGGCAGGCTTGGAGATTTCTTACTGTGGTCCTCATTTTCTTAAACAGAAACGACCATCTCCTTCTGACGAGGACTGGGTCGTCGATGCACGTTAGCATCTTGGTCTATAATAGTTGGGTAAGTGTCATAGGCATGGTGCCATCATGACAGCACATGCGAAGACTATATTTGAGGTAGTTGGTGTCTAATGTTTATTTCCTCATTTGCTACGAAGTTCTATCTTTATTGCATCATTTCCTCATGTGTTATTTGCAATCAGGTAAATGAATGAGTAGACCTTCCCCCATAACTACGATATTGAGGAGTGCTGCTCTATTCCAGGAAGGCTGGAATGGGAAAGCATCTTTCTTCGGCCTGCGCTGGGCATGAAGAGCTGAGCCTTCTCCCAGCACAGCCCACTGACCCAGCACAGGCTGGGCCCTCAGGGCTCTCAGGATGGACCCGGCAGTGGAGACTTTTCAGTGGGTGAGGCCCCCGCCCTCAACAAAGGTGCAGACTCTTGGAGACTGTGGTCTGGTAGCTGAGATGGGCTGTCCCTGGTTTGGTCTGTAGGCACCAGGCGAGGGTAGACAGAGTCCTGGCAGGTGTCTCACCCATGGTGGTCACTCTGTGACAACTGGGCAGAGTCAATAAGGAAATAAGATGGCACAGTCCTTTGGGTGGGCGCAGACTGACACTTGCCGGATCCCTGGACCATCATCTACCCTGGGATGCCCTTGGTCACATCCTTTCATGATAAGTTTTATCACATGCCCAGATACGTGTAACCACATCTATCTGAACCCAGACTCCCCAATGCCTAATTCCCTAGTTCTGTTTCTTTGTAGCCGCACCCTTTCCTGGTCCCTACCCATTGGCAACCACTGACAAGGACTCCGTCCCCCACGGTTGTCTGGTTACAGGATGCCACACAGTGGGATCATACAGTATATGGCCCTTTGAGTCTGGCTTCTCTCATTCAGCATATTTACTTTGAGACTTATGCATGTTGTGTTTAAAAAGTTTGTTCATATTTATCGTTGAACTGTGTTACCCTGAATGCATAAACCAAAATTGTTTTTTCTACTTGTTGAAGGACGCTTGGGTTTTGATAGTTCAGGGCAATTATAAATAATGCTCTTGTAAGTCTACAGTTGGATAGATGGGTCATCTATAAGTGTAAGGAGCCTTGGTGGCCTAATGAATCACGTGTTGGGCAGTTAACTGCAAGGTGAACAGTTTGAATCCACTCACCTCTCCAGGGGAGAAAGACAAGACAATCTACTCCTCGGAAATCCTATGGGACAGTTCTGTTTTGTCCTATAGTCAAATTTGAGTTTATGCCAGTGGGGTTATCATAAGACGTGCATGTTCCCCAGGGCTCAAGTAGAAAGAAATTGGCGATGCAACATGTGTACAAATGTGCTTGATACAATGGATGTATGAATTGTTATAAGAGCTCTGAGAGCCCTCGGTAGCATGGTTTTTTAAAAAAAGATGTATGCTCAGTGTCATAAAACATGGCAAACCTATCATCCCACGTGCCTGCACCATGCAGATGTGCTCCCTCAATGACTGCTTACAGGTCACTGTCAGCACCTTGGTCTGACTGAGTCGAGGCTGCTGCTTGAGGGCAAGTGTGTACAGGGCAGGCACCTGATGATCTGGGCAGGGTGCAATTTGGGCAGGGTGCTGAAACATAGTGTTCCAAAGAATCCCTTCCTGTATACACTGCTCACTCTGGGCCAGGCGGTGTGGCAAGAAGCTATAGATTCCCGAACCCTGCCTGATTGGGCGTGCGGTGGAGTGGCAGGGGGCCACCCATGACATCTCTGATGAAGACAGGTCTGTCCTGGAGATGATCTTGCTCGTATGTGGGGAGTTTGCCCGGAGCTGCTGTGACGATGTTGCCATGGACTCTGGGGACACAGAGTGAGGAACGGCCTTAAGGCGAGGCCCCTTTCTGCACTGGCTCACTACAGAAAACCTGTGAGAGCCAGAGCCTGTGTAAGGCACCCTGTGCCATCCCACAGTTCTTCCTATGTTGAAACCCATTGTAGCAGCCACTATGCCAACCACCTCTCTGATGGGATGTTGATTCATCTGTGATCTTTATTGTTCGTTGTCCAACATTCATATGCACCCGAGGCAATTGAAAATACCAGTGCATGCACCTTAGTTCTCAAAGTGACTTTCCTGCTCTTCAACACTTCTAAGGGATCTTGTGCATCAGATCTACTCAACACAATAGGTTTGACGTCTTCTCTGCTGTTTCCGTGAGCATGGATTGTGGCGCCAACCAAGACACAATCCTTGATTACTTTAATCTTTTCTCCATTTATCGTGGTGTTCTCTGGTGGTCCAGTTGTGAGGCTATTGGCTTCCTTTGCACTGAGTTGTGAGCCAGAGTGAAGACTGTAATCCTTGAGCATCATCAGCAAGGACTTCAAGTCCTCCTTGCACTCAGTAAGCAAGGTTGTGTCATCTGCATATTGTTGAGTGGTTGATAAACTTTCCTCCACTCCCGATGCCATGTTCTTTTTCGTAGAGCTCAGGTTTCCGGGTTGGTTTCCCAGAATACAGATCGAATAAAGATGGCACACATTTTTAAAAAAATTTTAAAGCCATGCAGTATTCCCTTGTTCTGTTTGAATTGTGTATAAATTCCCCATGAACACAGTGAAGTGTTCTGGAATTGCCATTTTTTCTCAAGTTTGACTATAGCTTGTTGTGATCCGCACAGTTGAATACCTTTGCATAGCCAATAAAGCACAACAAAACATTTCTGGTATGCTCTGCTTTCAGCTCAGATCCACCGGACATCAGCTATATTATCTCCCATGCTACACCCCCTTCTGAATCATGCTTGAATGTCTGCCAGCTTCCTGTCAATGTACTGCTGTGCATGCGATAGTGACGATGTTGTTATATAATATCCACATTCTGTTGGGTCATCTTTCTTTGGAATGGGCAAAATATGGATTTTTTCTAGTCAGTTGGCCAGGAAGTTATCTTCCAAATATTGGCATAGATGAGTGAGTGCTACCAGCATCTCTGTGTTGAAACATTTTACTGGAGATTCCACCCGTCCCTGAAGCCTTGCTTTTGACTAATGCCTTCACTGTTGATCATCTGCTACCTCGTGAAATGGTTGAATGTGGAGCAGTTCATTTTGGTACAATGCTTCTGAGGATACCTTCTATCTTCTTTTGATGCCTCCAGCATTGCTCAATATTTTGCCCCTAGAATCTTTTAATACTGTCACTCCTTCTTTCAGCTGAAGTTGTCTTGAAAGTATTCGTCTTTTGACTTTCTAACTCTAGGACTTTGCATGCTTCATTGCCAAACTTTGTCAAGAAGACTTATAGTATTTTTTTTAATTTTTGGTTTCTGATTCTCCTTTGCATAGGACTATGATGGAGCTTTGTATATTGACCTTGTATCATATAATCTTTCTTACTATTTTTTTTTAGCTTTAGAAGATCCTTGGTAGAGTTTTTGAGATTTTTCTGTATAAATATCTTTTCAGTAAATATGGACCATTTTATTTCTTCTTTTCTGATCTATTTGTCTTAATTTTTTTCTGACTCTTTTGTATTGGCTAGAATTTCTCATGTAATGTTGAACAACAGTATTGAGAGTAGACATCCTTGCCTTTTCTCTGTTTTAACAAAAATGACTTTGAGTACAATGTTACTTGTAGTTTTTCCATATATGCCCATTATCAGGTTAAGAGAGTTTCTTGTATTCATAATTTTTGGAAGGTTCATATCCTCATTTTGTTTTAATAATGGCCAGATATCGATTTTTCAAATGCTTTCCCTGCATTGATGCATTTAAAAATATTCAGTCTGTTGATATGGGGGATTATGCTGATTGATTCTTAAATTTCCATCAATCTGTGTATTTCTGAAATAAACTAAATTGGTCATGATGCAGTGTTCCTGTTGTATATGTCTGGATTCAAGTTGAAAATATTTTTCAAGGACTTTTACATCTTTTAAAAATAAAAGATTAAAAAAAAAGGATAGTCCTTTTCAGTCTTTTACCCCTTTGTCTGGTTTTGCTATCATCATGATAACGACCTAATAAAATATGAAGAGAAATGTTCCTTCCTCTTCTACTTTCTGGAAGAGATTGTTGAGACTTGGTATTCTTGCATTCCTGAAATGTTGGTAGAATCTGCCAGCAAAACCATCTGTGCTTGGAATGTCCTCTTTAAAAAGTTTCTTTAAACTACAGATTTAATAAACAGGGACACCAGGCAATCGGTTTCTTCTTAAGGGAGGTTTGGTCATTGGTACCTTTTAAGGCTCCTTCATCGAGGCTGTCAGATCAGACCTGCAGCAGAGGGTTGTCCAGGCAGCCCTTCCATTTCCTTTTAATCTCTGTGGGGCCAGAAGTGATGTCCTTGCTTTCATTTCTGATATTAGCAATTTGTATTTTGCCCTTTTTTCTTTGGTCTAAAAATTTATTAATTTATCCATCTTTTCAATGAACTAAAGTTTGGTTTAATTGATTTTTTCTTACTTTATTTTTCTGCTTTCAATGTAATTGATTTTTGCTATTATCTTTATTAGTTCCCCTTTCCTGCAAGCTTGGACTTATTTTACTCTTCTTTTTCTACTTTTGCTTAACATAGAAACAAAGGATACTGATTTTTAGACCTTTCTTCTTTTCCCTAATACAAGGATTTAAGGTTAAAAATTGCCCTACAACTGATAGCTTTAACTCTGTCCTACATTTTTTTATTTGGTGCACTTACATTTCATGAAGTTCAACATATTCATGATTTATCTTTGGACTTCCTTTCTGATTCATAGATTACTTAGAAATGTGTGCTTAAGCTTCCAAGTATTTGGGGATCTCCAGATAACTTCCTGCCACTGATATATAGTTTAAGTCCATTTGGAATAGAGAGCAGACTGATTGTACATGATTTACATTTGAAAAAGTCTGTTATGCTTTGTCTTATGAACCCGGATATGGTCTATGTTGGTGGTGGTTCTATGTACACTTGAAAAGAATGTTTTCTGCTGATGCTGGGTGGAGTGTGGTCTCTACATGCCAATTAGTCAAGTTGGTTGGCTGTGTGGTTCATGCCTTCTTTGTCTTTACTGGTTTATTGATCTATTGGTCCTGTCAGTTACTGAGATAAGGCATTGCAGTCTTCATTTATAATGGTGAATTTAAATATGTAGTTCCATCAGTTTTTGTCTCGGCTCCTGAACTCTGTTGTTAGCAACATGCACATTTAAGGGGGTTATGGAGCCTGGATGGCGCATGTGGTTTGCAGTAGGTTACTAACTGGTGGTCTGAACCCACCTAGTGACTCCACAGAAGAAAAGTTCTGGCAATCTGCTTCTGTGAGGCTGGTAATTAAAAAAGAAAAAGATCTATGAAGCAGTTCTGCTCTGTCACACACGAGGTCTCAAACTTATTTGACCCACCACTCCCTTTTTAGAAAACAAAGCTTAACGAAAGCAACTCAGTGCCCCTCTGGCAGCTAGAAACTTTTGTACTATAGCCCATAAACCCACAATCTGGGATAAAGTGTAGGT
Organism: Nesogale talazaci; assembly: GCA_004026705.1. Classification (NCBI taxonomy): domain Eukaryota; kingdom Metazoa; phylum Chordata; class Mammalia; order Afrosoricida; family Tenrecidae; genus Nesogale; species Nesogale talazaci. The sequence continues at coordinate 3,690 of PVJH01035954.1, read as the reverse complement.
ATGTGCTTTTGCAGGCCCTGGATCATGCCAGTATCCTCCAGGGGGCAGAATTGTCCACTTGGGAAAACATGTCTGTAAAACATGTGTTTTCATGAATTGGGGCTGGTTTGAGTGCAGTTAACAGCAGCAAAAGTCTTACTGCCAGAGCAGATGCGAAGGGCTCACTGGAAGGTAAACTTCCAGAGAAGAATGAGGGCAGCACCTGTACAAACGTGCCTGATTCGATTGATGTATGGCTTGTATTAAGATATGTATGAGCCCCTGATACAATGATTTTAAAAAGAAGTCTAAATGCTAAATTATTGACTCTTATTATTATATAATTTTGCATTTATATCTCTGATTTTTTTGTTTCAATTCCTCCTATTTCTTAATCCCCCCTCCTTTTCTGATATCAATATAGTCACTACAGCTTTCTTTTCCCCCCTTAACTTATATATCTCATTGGATCAAAATGGATTTCTTATAAGCCATGTGATAAAACTCAACCTCTCAATCTCTCTCTTGATTGATGTATTTAGATGATTCACATTTAATGTAATTATTGATGCAATGAGATTCAGGATTGCCACTTCCTTATTTTTCATTTGTCCTTTCTTTTTTATTCTTTGGTTTCTCACTTCTTGCGTTCTTTGTGCTACTTTGATATTTTTAATTTTTCCATTCTAATTTACATAGTCTCTATCACAAAGATTTTGTATTGATTTCCGCCCCCCAACTTTGTAGGGAATTACAATACATACAATATACATGCACTTAACAGTATAGAAACTCAACAGTTACACACAATTAATGAAGATATCTTAATATTTTATTATGAATTATAAGATAATTAAATATTTTCCACATTAAGCAAAATTTAATAATATTTCAGCCATATTTATTTTGTGGTGGTCATGTATTTGATATGTCAATTTTATGATTGAGATGTAGGGGTGGAGTCTAGCCTATTAATCTGGAGATAGCCATTGAGTAGCCAATGAGGCCTCCGTGTGGGCATGGCTTTATCCTGAGACTTCTGGGAAAGCTCCTGATATTTCCCTCATAGAGATGAGAAGCTACCTCCCCAGTTGTTGGGAGTCAGTCTCTGAGATGACAAACTACAGACAAGACAAGATGACAGTGTCCGAGGAGCTGGAGGAGCCAGAGGAGAAGCCACACGGCCTTACCCTGATGGAACCAAACCTCTGAAGCTGGAGAAGCTACGTGGAGACCCTGCCAACACTGAGTTGCTTCTCCCACCACTGGATGCTGTTGATGGACCCTGAGCCCTGGAAGCAAGGAGCCTTGGGGCGCCGGGACTCTGCATCCACTGGCCTGTGACTTCGTGAGTCGGAAGGAGACTTTATAGACTGATATAGGGCATTTAGGCTAATATCGGACTTATGACTTTGAACTGGACTGGGCTGGGATGTTTTCTCAATGTCGCATTCCTCTTGTATATAAACCTTTTCCTTATATCCATATGCATGTCTATGAATTTGTTTCTCTAGTCTACCCGCACTAACACACACTTCTTTAGACTTCTTCCTTTGTATTCTAGCTATCATTTGCATTGCATCTATATGCTTTGAAAACTCCACCAGGTAATATCATATTTCTGCTTTCTTTTGTCATATATATTTTAAAGAGATGAAGGGAGCAGAATTGTTTAGTCCACTTACCCAAAGGCTTATGAATTCTGGTGCTCTGATAACACCATGCTGAACAAATAATCCAAGAAGCTGGACTGCACGAAGAAGAACTCTGCGTCCAGACAGGAGGGAGTTTCACTAACCACCTGCAATGCCCACATGGCACCACTGTGCTTGCTGAGAGCCAGGGATGAAGATCAAACAAAAATCTTCACACCTGGACACGAAGACAGCATCATGAAGAAAAGATGGAAGTTGTCACACATGTCATCTTACTTGAGTTCAATGCACAAGGAAACAGCAATGAAGACATCAAAGGATGTACTGTACTGGACAAATCTAGGGTAAAAATGTCACCCTGAGGACTGAAGTGCACCTGACCCAAGCCATAGGATTTCCAGTTGACTTTCTTACATGCTAGACTAGAGAAGAATCAATGCATTTAAATTTAAAAAGACTATTGAAAGTCCCATGGAATCCCAGAAGAACAAGCGAATATGTGTTGGAAGAGGCAAAACCAGAGTGCTCCTTAGATAGGTGAATGGAGAGAGTTTGCCTTACGACTTTTGGGTAGGTTACCAAGAGGGGCCAGTCTCTGAAAGGGGGCATCAGGCTGAGTAAAGGAAGAGATCAGTGAAAAAGAGGAGCACTCTTGGCAGGATGTGTGGCGACAGTGCCTGCATAGGCTCAGACGTAGTTACAACTGGGGGGCTGATGCAGGATGGGCAGTGTTTGGTCCTGTTGGGCCGAGGGTCACGGTGAGTCCGAGCTGACCGATGGCACTTGACAACCACAGCACTGAAGTGTCACAGTTCCTTCTGGTACATTGCCTTTCTGTTTCCAGAATTCCGTTTGGCACTTGTTTTCCAGAAATTCTGCTGGCAACAAATTCTCTTATCTGTACTTTCATCTGAGAATGTCTTTCTCTTGCCTTCATTCCTGGAGGAAATTTTTACTCGAAATAGAAATCAGGGCTGACAGTTTTCCTTCAGAAAAGTTAGATCTTTGAAGTTTGACCACAATTCCCTGAGGTTATTTTTAATATCGCACCCCTTCCCTCCGTCTCTGTTGTTTGCATTGGATAATTTCTATGGCTTTCTCTTCAGTTCATTATCCCATCTCTCTGTTGTATTTAATCTTTATTCCATCCACTCAGTGAAATTTTAATTTTCAGTTATTGTATTTTTCAACAACGAATTTTCCTTTTGGTTCTTTTATTAAAAAAAAAAAACACACACACAGACCTTTGTTTTTTTGAGCAGTCTCTCTTGTAGTTTGTTTTGAGAACATGTTCCCTCTCTTCGTGGGATATCGCTACCCTAGCTCTTTAAAAATATTTGTTCCTCATGATTTCCACATCTCTGTCATGTTGGCTTAGACCTTCCCCTTGGCGAGTTGTTGAGATAATTTTAAATTGTATCCAGGACATTTGAAGTCCTTGGATCCTACTAAACTTCTGTGGTGAATTTAAAAACTTTTTTTTTTCTTTCTAAAAAAAAAAGAAGAAGAAGAAAAGAAGCAGGCAGTCCACTTGTGACAATCCAAAGCACAAGACGGAGTCATCCTTTGCAGTTTCCATTTCCGTTCCGTTTCCTAGTTTGTGGTGCTATTTAGATACTCCTGGTGTATGGAGCCTTGGCCGAAGACTCCATTGGAATTCAACTCTCAACACCTTTGGGGTGCACTTTGGGGAGAGTTTTACCCATGCACAGTGTAGTGTGATCCCAGGACTTTCTCACACCGTTTCGGGATCCCTTTCTCTGTGGCTCTCCACAACAACACGTTCTGGCTCCGGGAACCCTGTTCCTGCTCTCCTGACCAGAAATTCGAGACTGGAGCATTTTCCATGACTGAATTTGCCTCTGCAGTGAAGTGGAAAGAGAAATAAAGAGACAAAAAAGTAACAGATTCCTTGCATTTTTTAGCCGTTCAAAGGACAGCAGGCAGACCGATCAAACAAAACACCCCACTGCCATCAGTCGACTCCAGCTCATAGTGACCCCATAGGCCAGGGGAGAACTGCCCCTTGCGCTCCCCTTGGCTGTTCACCTTTTTT
>PVJH01035953.1:0-19240 GCA_004026705.1 Nesogale talazaci | reverse complement strand
TTAACCTGTTTCCTCTGACAGAATCCAAAACAAACACCCAGTTTGCCTGAGTTTTAAAAGGATATTTCTTTTGCCCCACTTGAATGACCAATAAAGACATAAGGCCAATTCGCAAAGTGAATAGGGTGTGTGTGTGTGTGTTTCTCTTTTTGTCATTATTTGATTCCCAAATTCGGCCCATAGGAGACTTTTCAAACTAGTTCCTCTTCGTATGTCCTCTTCAGTTTTTGTCCATCTCCATGTTTTCCGGCATAATAAGGTGCCTACTTTTACCTCCCCTGCCTGTGCCCGGGAGTCAGCCAGTGATTACTCCAAAAAGTACCTCTTCTTTTCCATAAAGGATGACACACATGGAAACTTCAGAGGGGGGTGCAAGCTCGCCTGCCACAAGAATGTCACCTGCCTCCAGGCCCTCGGAATATATTTAGCTGTGATCTCACACTGATGGTGCTCACTCTGGTGTGACAGCACACGCGCTTTCTCCCACGTGCTCTTGTGCTCTGCCATCTCTCACTATGGAGAACTGTGGGGGCCGACCGCTTCTGTGCCTTTGCTCACTACGACAGCAGAGAAAAAAGTTTTGGAACAGTTATATTGTTATATTGCAGACATCCGCAATGAACCCGCTAACGTTTCTTTGTTGTTCTTTATGTGCTTAGAATATTTGTACAGTTAGGCTTACTGGGTTCAAAAACGACCTGAATTCATTTTGTACGTTATCTTTTGGGTACCTTTGCATCTAAGAAGATTTAATGTTAGCCCTTTTCTGTCTTTTATTGTTGAGTGAACATATCACATTAAAAGATAGACTGTTGCCATCCTACACAACGCAGGCCCATCTACTTCTGAATGACTTTCTCTTCTGTTTCCACTGTTTCCTCGTAGGTCACCAATCTCGTTTCTTGATTCTCCTTTCTTCGTTGGCTTTTGTGACACTAAGGGAGACCGGCCCCCTCTGTCTGTGACGTGTGTTTATGTTCTTATTTAACCCTCTTTCTAATTCAGAATGCTCTACACAACATGGATTATTTTGCACCTGGCTTGTTTCACTTGGCAACCTATCCTGGAAATCACTTCAAGTCCATTCATAAATTCTTCCTTTTAAGTTATTTGCATATGTATATCATCTGGGAGGAAGATGGGACTTTCTCCTCCCCTAGAGAATTGCAGCCCCAGCCATGCACAGGGGCAGTTCTCACTGGTTGTCTAGGGTGACTGTGACTCGGCATTGATTCGATGGCAGTGAGTGTGAGATTTTGGTGGGATGTTTTTGGATCCAGTTCTCTATTGTGGACTTCTGAGGCTGTCTGCTCCCTGAAAGATTTCCAGCTGCGGAAACCCTATCTAGGGTTGACTTGGAATCGACTTGTGAGCAATATGCTTGATTTGGGTTTGTGTGAATATGATGGAGTTTATTCAGTCCTTTTTTTATAGGCATATCGAATGTAGTGTTTCCTGATTACAAATAATAATGTGAAGCACAGTCTGTCTGTCTCTGTCTGTCTCTGTCTGTCTCTGTCTCTCTCTCTGTGTGTGTGTGAAAGAGAGAGAGGTACAATTGAATGCCTTTAGAGCAAACCCTTGACAACTAAGATTGTGATCTCTGATGACATTATGTGTGTTAACAGCAGTAAACACTAACGTGTGGGTTTGTTTGCAGGAGATTCAGATGCCTTGGCCGGCATGGAAAAAGAACTAAGTCACGCCAAGGAGGAGCTTGAACTCATGGCTAAAAAAGAAAGGGAGAGCCGGGTGAGTCTTCTCGCCACACCTAATGCCAAATCCCGTACTTTTTTCTTTCAAAGTAGGTAGGTGGCATTTAAAGAGTGCCCTTCTTCCAGTGTATATCCGGCACAGCGTGCAAGATATTGCCTTTTTGTTTGGAGGGGAAATGAACTGTGTCTTACATAGACCCACAGCCTCATCTGGTGCTCTTGTGTTTATCAACAAGGATCAGTAACACTTTGGGGGGGCATCACTGCCCTCTGGTGGTTGTGGGAGCTACCCAGCCTTGCTCCTGGAGAGCTGCTGCTAGATTGAACTGCCAAGCTAGTAGGCTGCAGTCCCGCGCTCAACCACAATGCCACCGGGGCTCAGCCGATCAGTAACACTTTTGAAGCACTACTCATGGCCAACTCAGGTCGCATCATTGAGGAACCCTTGTTAAAAATGCAGCGCCACGTACATGCTGGGTGGAATTACCACAGGGGAGCTATGGAATTGGTTTTGCACCCAGGGGGCACGAGAGAAACGGGTGCTCAGTGTATGTAGCACTCCCTGTGGGTAACAGACTCTGTACGGTGCGATCTGTGAGAGGATCCTCACACTGTGTCAACTCAGTGGGGTTTGCCCCGATTTGTCAATGGAGAAGCTCAGGCACCGACTTACTTGTTTTTACCTTGGGGGTGAGGCATAGTTATAAAACTATTCCAAAGTTAAGAGTCACACCTTTTGTGGCCCCGAATACTACCTCAGAAGTCATTTCCTGGAGCAGGACATTTCCCTCATATCTCTGACTTGTTACTGTAAGTGAGTGATACAGTTATATTGTTTGTCTCTGTGTATCCTCAAGGAGGCCTCATGGCATAGTGGTTACACGCTGAGCTGCTAACTGCAAGATCACCAGTTTGAAACCACCGTCCACTCTGCGGGAGAAAGACAGCGCGTTCTAATCCTGGAAAACCGTACAGTGTTGGAAACTCACAGGGGCTTCCACCCTGTCCTGCAGGGTCACTATGAATTGGCAATGACCCAATGGCAGCGAGTTTGTTTGGGTTTGAGGGTGTTTTTTTGTTTGTTTTTTGTTTTGTTTGGTGTATCTTGAAGCAACTGCCTACCTCTCATTATACTGGTGTATGTATTCACGATCATATCTGTTCTAATATTAGACATTTACCAAAAGCCAGGTGCAGTTTTCTAAATTTTCAAGCATTTTGACGGTCTTGAGGTAAAAATGAAAGCAGTAATAAACTAATTGTTGATGCAGCATGAGAGGGCTTCAAAAAGTTCACCAAAAAATTGAATGACAAGTCAACGGAATTTTTCCTTGAACCTTTTGGAGCCCCTTTGTCATTGTAGCAGCAGCAGCAGCAGCAGCAGCAGCAGCAGCATCAGTACCTCTTCATTGCTTGCTTGCGGTGTGCCAGGCATTTTAAGCATATTTTCTATAATTCTCATGCAACCCTGCAAAATAACTAGTATTCCCACTTCATAATGAGGAAATGGAGATGCACTTTAAATGCCTTGTCAAGCAACTTCTGCCAGAATCTAGAACCTACACCCGTGTGATGGCAGAGTTCTTTATCACACTATAACAATTTCCTTTCGTCAAGTTTTCATCCCCCCCCCCCGCCCTCCCTCCCTGTGAAGCAAATACCTGGATATACCATGATAGAATTCCCTAAAGAAGGCCAACTAAAGAACACTCCTTTCCCATAGACAAGGTCTGAACAAAGCTCTCCCAACTGTATCCCTGGCGAAGATTTAAGTGTAGAACTTAATTCAAGCTAAGTGGACCTTCAAGCCTAACCATCCACTTTTACTGACTTAACCTGATGTCTCAGAGGGAACTGACAGTGAAGTAGGAAGAGTCTGTCCTCGGAGAAGCAGCAGAAAGAGCAGGCTCTCTGCTGACAGCTGCCTCCGAAGAAGGGTCAGATGTGTTGAACACACCTGGCTCACTCTCCCCTGTATTCCATCCTGATAAACCCTTCTACTTCCTTCCAACCGAAAGAGCAAAGGGATGAAAGAAGTCAGGGCTTACACTGATGAAGCTCCTGCAACATACAAGGAAATGTTAACATAAAGTCTTGCTCACGTGTCCCAGTAGCCCAGAACCATCAAATAGCCATGTTTTTTTAAAGTCATGCTGTACCCACAGAGTGCTACTGTAGACATGAGTAGAATTAAAAGATTACACAAGCAAAGTGTTTTTAAACTGAAATTAGGAGCCCTCGGTTCTGTCAAGTCACCACTCCTAACCACCAGGTGAGTTATCCAAACTCACCACCTGTTCTTGGGAGAGAGACAAGCCTGTCTGCTCCCATGAAGGTTTATAGTCCAGAAACCCAGTAGATGGCGTTCCTAGGAGTCAGAGCCTACCCCGATGGCAGTGAGGTTTTATAACTTCTGTTGTATGAGCGTAACAGAAGAGGTGCTGCTTCCTTCAGAAAGCATGGCCACATCTCAACCTCCCTTGTGCGCCATTCTGTACTTACGTGTCACACCCGTTATCACCTTATAACATTACTTTAAAATACCTGCTGATTTGTTGTAACAATAGTTTCTCTTGCTGTTAGGTGCTGTCGATGTGATTTGGGTGCACACTCATCCCTGTCACAGAATAGAACGACTCTTTAAGGGTTTCTTGGCCATAATCCTTACTGGGGAGATCTTCTGGGTCTTTTGTGCTGTGGAGCTGCTGGGCTGAGGGTCTTGGGTTGGCAAGGCCAACCTTTCCGTTTGTAGTTGGCTGCTGGACCAGCGCTTTGTACACCTACCTCATCGCTCCAGGACACCTTTTGACACATAGCTGACTTTGCCGCCACGATAAGGATGGAGTCCCTGGGTGCACCAAAGAGTTCCTAGCCGATCTGGTAGACCAAAAATTGGTTGTTCGTTTGCTTAGGCACACATTTGTCTTCAGCGATCACATCAGTAAGGTGGGCATGCAACGATATGATTTTTGTTCTTTGATGCCTGATAACTGATTCCATTGACACCTCGTGGTCACACAGACTGGTGTGCTGAAGAAAGCTGATGGTGCCTGCCTATCAAAAGATATAGCAACTGGGGTCTTAAAGGTTGGAAGACAAACAGTGACTATCTTAGAAGCAACAAAGCCCACATGGAAGAAACGCACCAGCCTGTGTGACCTGAGGTGTCAAAGGGATCAGGTATCAGGCAACAAAGAACTGAAAATTATATCATTTTTAATTAATTTTTAAATTTATTTTATATATTTTATTATTTATTTTTTTGGGGGGACGGGGGGTGCATCACTGCTCTCCGGTGGTGGGAGTAGGAGGCCCAGCCCCACTGCTGGAATTGAACCTCTGTCCCAGTGGGCCGCAGTCCCGCGCACAACCACTACGCCACCGGGGCTCAGCCCGAAAATTTTATCATTTTAAAGGAGGGGGAGTACAGATTGGGGACCCAAAGCCCATCTGTGGGTGAAGCAACATCTCGTTATAGAAGGGTCACGGAGAGGAGACCACCCAGTTGAGGTACAGTGTAGCAATGATGAAATATGCAACGTTCCTCTAGTTCTTAAATGCTTTCTCCCTCCTCCCCCACTCCCACTATCATGATCCAAATTCTACCTTACAAATCGGGTTAACGAGGGGTGTACACTGGTACATATAGAAACCAGAAATATGGGGACTCCTGGACAGATGATCCCTTCAGGACCAGTAGTGAGATTGGCAATAATGGGAGGTTGGAGGGAAGGTGGAGTAGAAAGGGGGAATCCATTATAAGGATCTGCATATGACTTCATCCCTGGGGTATGGACAACAGGGAAGTGGGTGAAGGGACATGTCAGACAGTGTACAATATGAAATATATATATATATATACACATATATGTATATATGTATAAATTATCAAGGGTTCATGAGAGAGGGGGATATGGAGAGGGAGGGAATGGGGAAACAGGGAAAATGAAGAGCTAATACCAAGAGCTTAAGTAGAAAGAAAATGTTTTGAGAATGATGATGGCAACAAATGTACAATTATGCTTTGGATGGAGTGTGATGGGTGGAGTATGGATGGAGTGTGATGAGGGTTGTATGAGCCCCCAATAAAATGATTTTTAAAAAAAGAATGAAAAAAATTGGTTATTCAAATCCACCTTTGAGAAGCCCCTGGGAAAACAGGCCTGACGATCTGCATCCAAAAGTCACATCCTTGCAAACCCTGTGGGGCGTTCAGCGCTGCACCCACCGGCTGCCAGCGGCCAGAGTCAAGGCTGCAGCAGCGAGCAAGCCTTCACCACAATGTAGAAAGCCTAGTCCATGCCTGTCCGAGAACTGGGCGGGGAAACAGAAGATCCAGGCCCATTGCCGAGGGAGTCTCCCCCGACTCCCTGTGACCCCACGGGACCGACGAGATCTGCCCTAGGGTGTCTGAGGCTGAAATCCGTACAGAAGCACGCTGCCTCGTCCTTCTCCAATGGAGTGCCCTGTGGGTTCAGACTCCCGGCTTTCTGGTTAGCAGCCAAAGCTTAGCCACTCTTGCCGTTGGAAGCGTCGGGGGTCAGTGCTCAGCTGCCAGCCACAGTTCAATGATTTGAGCCCACTGCTCATTCCTTAGGAAGAGGATGCCGCAGTCTGTTGCTCCAGCTCTGTGTGTGTGTGTGTGTGTGTGTGTGTGTTTTATAGGCGTGAAGCCCCCTTGGGCGGGTCTATGAGTTGGAATCAGATTGCAGAGGGTTTGGTGTTTTGTTTCACAAAGAGCTCTGGTAGTGCGATGCGTAAGTACTCGGCCGCAGAGTAAAAGATTGGTGGTTGGAACCCACCTAATGACTCCACAAGAGAAAGGCCTCATCAGTTATTTCCTTAATGGTTATAGCCCAGGAAACCCCTGCGGCAACTCTGTTCTGGCACATAGGTTCACCATGAATTGGGTTCACCGGCAGCCCTTAGCAATATCGTGCATCCCAGCCTTGCCTCCAATGAAAGGCATCATTCAGAGACTTAAAACCTCACTGCGTGGCTTATTGATTTGATGCAGTTAAAGTGCAGTCCATTGTCCAGTTCCCATACTGTACTGGATTCCTGGTGGCATAGTGGTTATGCATTGGGCTGCTGTGCACAAAGTCAGCAGTTCAAAACTACCAGCCACTCTGAGGGAGAAAGACAGGACTTTCTACTGCTGCAGAGTTACAGTTTTGGGAAGTCCCCAGGGCAGGTCTACCCAGTCCTATGTGCCGGCTGTGAGGCCACAGGGACTCGAATGCAGGGAGTAGCAGTAACTGGCTGATAAGCATATGGTACGGAAAAGCCATTCGTCTCCGAGTGTGACAAGGTGTCCACTGACCTCAGGATTCCTTCTCTCCGCAGATGGAGCTTTCTGCCTTGCAGTCCATGGTGGCCATGCAGGAAGAGGAGCTGCAGGTGCAGGCTGCTGACGTGGAGTCCCTGACCAGGAACATCCAGATTAAAGAAGACCTCATCAAGGTCTTTCAACACTTTTATAAAGATCGTTGGAGGACTGAGCCCTGGTGGCGTAGTGGTTGTGCGCGGGACTGCAGCCCACTGGGATGGAGGTTCAATTCCAGCAGTGGGGCTGGGTCTCCTACTCCCACCACCAGAGAGCAGTGATGCCCAAAAATCAAAATAAAGATAATTGGACATGACCGCTGCTCCCAGTCGCAGCAGGGCATCTTCAAACAACAGCGAACCCCTTGGCCAGTGCTTATGTCCCTGATGCACTGCTGGCTTGAGTCTCTCGGTGTCACGATACACCTTTTGACTTGTTCTATAGTTGCAAACAGGACCCCGAGTGGCAGGTGTACTGGTTACACATTTGGGCTGCTAGCCACCAGGTCAGCTGTTCGAAACCACCTGCGGTTCCTCGGGAGACAGGCCAGGCTTTCTACTCCTGTGAAGAGTCACTGTCTCAGAGGCCCACAGGGGCAGGTCTACCCTGACCTGTCGGGTGACGGAGTCAGCTGCAGCTAGCTGGCAGCCAGCGTGGTTTGGTTTGATCTTTGCAAAGATTTCACTTAGAAAAAAAAAAAAAAGGCATCAGAATCCCGTTTGGAAGCAGGGCACCTCATATTTCAGAAACAGTGGGTCCTTTGTGCCTCTGCTGAATAGTTTTTTTGTGCCTCTACTGACATGGATTTATTTTTAAATTTCTAGGACCTGCAAATGCAACTGGTTGATCCTGAAGACATACCAGCTATGGAACGCCTGACCCAAGAAGTCTTACTATTGCGGGAAAAAGTTGCTTCAGTCGAATCACAGGGTCAAGAAAATTCAGGAAACCGAAGGCAGCAAGTAAGCAGTCAGAAGCAAACCCCACTTTTACCGCGATGCAAAGGCCAGCTCTCCCTTTCTGCACTGGTTGCTCACTTGCCGACATTTCATGGCAAACTGGTGGATTTCCTTGCTTGGTCCGTAGCAGCTGGAGATGTCCTTTTTTTAAAAAAAAATTCACCATCCTGAAGAAAGTATCCCTTTTGGATTCACACTGTTAGTGTGCTTTCTCAAAAAGAACTTTCTCGTATCCGTGAATTTAAACCCTCTCCCAACTTCCCAAGGAAGTTTTTCAAAGCGAACCCTGCCCCACTGTCAGATTTCTTTCTAACCTTTCCCTGTAGCCAACCGCTTTTGGACACCACGCTTTTAAAGCAGACGATGCACATGCATGTATTCTGTGTCCCTTGTCATCTCCTTCCTCCCTAGTCCCCTCACTCCCCATACCCCGATCTCTGCGTCCTCCCTCTTATCCCCCCCACCTCACACTGTTCAGCCCAGCTCCCCGTGACTCATGACCAGTGAGTGTCGGTTTCCCCCAGTGAGTACCAGAGCCTGGCCCATTGAAGGTGCCCAGGGACCATCTGTAGGGTAAGTGGAAAGTCCTAGGAAGTGCGACTCCTCCTTTAACTCACCTTCGCATCCCAACGTATCCCTTCAGGTGCTTTATTCTGCTTCTCACGTCGTTCTCCCTTCTTCCCCCGAGGCCGAAACTCTGTCTTACAGGGCGGGTGATGGAGTGTAAAGATGGCGAGAGTGTGTCGTTGATGTGGAAACGGGAAAAGGCAATCAGCAGTTGGAAAAGATTGCTGAGGAAGCGGGTGTTTGGCGGGTGTTTGTTTGAGATTCACGGTCCCATGCCCTCTGTGGCTCGCTCTCTCCTCTCAGGCCTCACGGCACCTTTGGGACCCCCTTTCCCGTTGACATGTGGCCTCTTCTTTCCCCAGCTGCTGCTGCTGCTGGAAGGCCTGGTGGATGAGCGGAGTCGCCTCAACGAGGCCTTGCAAGCAGAGAGACAGCTCTTCAGCAGTCTGGTGAAGTTCCACGCCCACCCAGACAGGTGAGAGAGGGGCGGGGCCGTGTCCGCTCTGCGTGAAATGGAGGGGGGTGCTGGCGAAGAAGGAAGCAGGGGCCAAGCCAGGGCTCCCCACTCTGTTGTTTACTGTGTGGAGCCTACATGCATGAATCGTAAGTCAAGACCAGTTCCCGGTTACTTAGCTGTCACAAAGCTTAAAAGAGAAGGGGCTGAGTCACATGTCTAAGCCAAGGACTGGCCAGTAAGGAGCCTGTCCCTGCGCCATGTCTTGCTGACCACTGCTCCGCTCTCAGTCGGGCCATGGGTGGCCTTGGTCTTCGCTGCATGTCCGTGATCCTGGGGCACGTTAACCGTCGTGAGGGATATGTTTCCTGGTCACTCGTGAGTTCGTGGCTATGTGTGCTCCGTGTGAATGGTGTGCTTCCTATCTGTTTTTTCTCAGTCTGCCTTCCTCCCCCATGCCACGTTCTCTCTCCTACCGTGGTGTTCTTTTGTTCCTCAGTGTCCTCCAGCTGAATGTTCATGTTGCCCTTTTCCTTCTGGCTCAGGGAGGGAGAGTCGAAGGGCTCTCTCATCGGGCCGCCCGCTGGTGTAACTTTCTAAAGGACCCGCGGATCATTAGTCTCCATCCGTGCAGAGCCCTGGGCTGGTTGGTTCATGCCACAGAAAGCAGCTGTTTCCCACAGGGGTCCCGTGTGGCTCAGTCTGCCTTCCAGTTGCCTTTAGTTTTCCTTGCATTTTGATTTACCAGGAAGCCAAGCCCTCGGTCCTATGGTGGATGTCTTCTCCCGTGGGCTACACACGTATGAGATAAACAGTGGGTTCTGTCACGTGGCGGCCCTGGATCTAGCGTGAAGGGACACAAGGACAGGAAGGAGGGAGCTCTCGGAGTCCACCAGCAGGGAGCACAGGTGCCGGGACCAGCTGATCACCACTTGACTGTGTCCTGGGACACCTACTGGCTCCTGGAGAGCCCTAGCTTCAGAAAGCCTCGCGCAGCTCAGAGAGGCACGGATGGCTTGGGAGAAGCCTGTGCGGGCTCCTGGCAATTAATGACTAATCGATTTTCCTCCCGTGTGGCATGTCTAATCAGCTCGGAGAGAGACCGAACCCTGCAGGTGGAACTGGAAGGGGCGCAGGTGTTACGCGGCCGTCTGGAGGAAGTCCTTGGAAGAAGCCTGGAACGCTTAAGCAGGCTGGAGACGCTGGCTGCCATTGGAGGTGGGGAACTGGGAAGTGTGCGAGTTCTTCACAAGCATGCCTTCTGAGCCCCGGCGGGCCGTGCTGCAGCCCAGGATGGAACACCCTGTGTGCACTAACCAGAGAGAGCCTGCCTGGCTGTGGCCGCTAACTGGTGGGACTGACTAACGCTAGAACTGGTACACGTAGCATCACCCGCGAAGTGAAAGCTCCCTCTAGACCCTCCGCGTCTCACTGTACGTATCTGTCTCTCAGCCGGCTGATGGAGGCTTCACAGGGAATTTGCACATTTTAAATCATCCTAGGGTAGCTTCCCCACCCCGAGGGGTTAACCTTTCCCTCGCCTCTCCTTCTCACTCTCTCATCCCTCCTATGGGCCAATAAAGTTTATCCCTTCCCACTTTCATAATCTATTTCGTACATGGCATATCATTGTCACAAATGCATGTGTGTGTATTATTTTTGTCACTCAGCCAACTCCTGCTCTTTGAAGGAGAGCACTTTGTTGCTGTTATGTGTCTGTTTTCCAACACAGGACATGTCTCAAGAAGAGAGGGGGGTTGGGGGTGGGGTGGGGCGGGGAGTCTGTAGGAAGATTTTGTAAAGGTGGTAAACTCCTCACCATCAGGTAGTCAAACTGAGAAATCTGGCGATCGTAGACTGCAGGAATTAGAAGAGTCAAGGAAAGAGGAAAGGCAGAGACATTGTAAGTGCTTATTATAATATGAGAGAATAGCATTCCCTCTTATGCTAGTGTAAGAAGTAATGATATGACCTCTAATATCATTTCAGAGTTAATTTGGGGATGATGCAGGTGAGTCAGATTAGAGGCAGAGTAAATCGCATTTTGAGTTTTTTCTCTCGGAACCCTCTAGGTTTCTCTAATCCAATGGCATGCTGTATTTAGTCAGAACGTGATTTGAAGAAAGTCCCACATTTCAAATCTTCCAGCATCCGATTCCTCTGTATACAAGGATTATTTCAAATCAAAGGCCCCTCTTGAAATCTAGTATTTCACCAAATTTCCTTAGAGCCAGGCAGCGCATTCTTTCAGCAGTGCCCCTCTGCTGCTTCTAGTGCACGCCTGCTGCCGCGTGGTGGAGGCACTAGACAGAGCCCTGTCTTTATGCCGTTGCATTGCTTCATATGGAAGGTAGTGGCAGCCTCCAAGCTTGGGAATGTTTGAGTTGTTTAGAAAGAAGTGTGGCCGTAGATTTGTGCTCGTAGGTTTTAGTCCTGGTGCCTGGGCTTTCTCTTGGCAACATGGCAGGCATAGGACAGGCGTCCTGGAGATTGCATTTCTAGAGTCTTCGGTTTCAAGAGAATGAAAAGTCATGAGAATTCCCTTGGAGTTCGGTGACCCTTCCTGGAGATCTCTAAGTGCTGCTGGATACAAGTTCGCTGGCTTCGGCGGGGAACTGTCAGTGACTTGACTTGCAGTTTGAGGTGGAGGCCGTCTGGCTTTGTGAATATGTTCGAATGCCCTTTTCTAAACTGTGTAAGACACAAGGCCTTTGGTTTTTTCTTTCCTTTTTGTACATGGTACTTTTATTCATATTCATGTTGGCATGGCTTGTATTGCATTCTAAAGTCTCCCCAAGTTCCTGTAGTCTTAGCTCTACTGCAACAAAAGTAGATGGAAGAGAATGTTGAACTGGAAAAACACTCTAAAATAGTCTGTTTTAAGTAGTTTGTAAAAGATGGATAGCCACGGCCTTCCTCTTAACCAGTTCATCCACCCAGACTTACTGGCCTTTGAGGGAAGGTCATTTAAGGAAAGGGAAGAGGAAACAGTGCCATGCGGTTCTCTCATTCTTATAATTCTCAGAGCCCCTTTCCAGGACAAAGCATTTTAGAACTTTCTAGAAGTCATCAGAAGAGTAATCTAGCTATGAAAAAAATGCCAGCGCCTCAAAGACTCCTTCCTCTGTGTACCATTTCAAGGGGGCTTTTAGAAATTGCCCTTACTTTTCCTTGTAGACCAAGGACACGTTCTAAAGCTGAGTGACTCTAAGGTGTTTAACTTGCAGAGTGACTAGCGTAATTTACGTTCATTCCTACCTCCACCAATCTCCAAGAAGAGTGGGACTACCCCCATTTATCTGGAACTGGAGCTAAGTTTTACACATATTCATGTCGTTTGATAATAAGAAACTTCACCTCCTATCGAAAAATTATCAAAATGGATTCATAAATAAATCATGAATTCCAATGCTGACTGGACCATGAGATGGCATACCAAGTTAAACTCACTGCCCTAGCAATGCTATAGGAAAAGGTAGACGTGCCCCCTGTGAGCTTCTGAGCCTGCAACCTTTTATGGGAGTTGACAGGCTCATTTATCTGCCTCAGAGCGGCTGGTGGTTTCGAACTGCTGACCTTGTTAGCAGCCCCGCACGTCACTGCTCTGCCTCCAGGTTACGATTTGCTTATTTACATTTGTACTGTATTGATGTTACACCCTAGGAAGCATCAGAACAAAGAGGAAGTGACTCGGTGGCAAAGAACAAAGTCAAACATTTGCCATATTTCATAGCTGTCATTAAAATCTGGCACTAATTCCTCCCTGGAGAGGGCTTCCTGGTCTAACAGTTTTGCTGGCTGATTTGACATCTGACCAGAGAGCATCATTCTGATGAATTGTGTACTTTGGCGAGCATATGGATGTTTTCATTGGACAAAGGCGTGTGGTCGTATTTCACAGTGTTGTGTGATCCCATTCCCTCTCCAGGAGCACATTAGGACCCCTCTCTTAATTTTCTTACTGGATGTACTCTACCTTTGATGAGCACTTTTCCTTAGAACAATAACTTAGGGAAAGCATCTCGTGCTGACAGAGTCTTGTATTTGAGTAAGAAACCTTGGAAGAAAGCAAATGAATTAAGTTCTTCCCCCAGACATGGAGTTTAGATCGCAACCAGTTGACGAGTTCCGTTTCCTGACAATTCTTTGTCCACTGATAGCGGATGGGCAGGGTGATGAGGGAAACCGGTCACAGTAGATGAAGCTAGAGCTGGAGAGGACCTCCAGGAAGATGTCTTTAGTGAAGGACACGAAGGTCTTTGTGAGAGATTGCTCCTCCCAACTTGTTTCTACTGCAAGTTTAAACTGTATTGAAAGCTGATGATTGTCAGGGCCTGATTGATGTTTTCTTTTACAGTATGGACTCAACTGTGAACATGTCAGGAAGGCATCCTTGGGCTTTGAAATATGCTGTGCTTTCACCTGGACAGGATATATCCATACCTTGTCTCTCTCTTTCCTCCCATACCTACGTTTCTTGATTCACTTGTGAACAGACGCAGTATTTTTTAGTACTTTGTATTTTTTGTTTTGTTTGGGGGGCAACACTGTCCTCTGGTGGTGGGAGTAGGAGGCCCAGCCTTGCTGCTGGATTTGAAACTCCAACCCAGTGGGCCGCGGTCCCGCGCACAACCACTACGCCACCGGGGCTCAGCCCAGTACTTTCTACTTCTTACAGGAAGGGAAACTTTCCCTGTTCATATTTCAAAAGTATTTTTCGATTGCATGACAGTAAGAGATCTATAAATGATCAAGAATCGCATCATGTGTAAGCTATCAGAAGTGGTTTCTGGAAGACTCTTTAGTACCTTCGGTTTGCACAGGGAATGCATGAATGACGTGTGGAAGGTAAACGTAAAAAGATCTGGTGCTTTATGCTTTTGTTCCCTCTTAAATCAGTATCTGTACCAGGAGAAACTTGTTGTTTCAAAACATGCAGGAAAATTGATCTTGGTTGAGAATCAAGCTGGAGCTGGCGTTCTTAGATTAGGGAAAGGAGGAGCAGACGCTGGAAATGCTTCTTCCTTTGAGGATTGAAGATTGACCTCCATTGTCAATGTAAGTCACTTTGCTGTAGTCTTTGAACACATTCTTTGTTTCCCTTGAGCCTAGTATTATAAAACCTTGCTTCCACACTTAATATAAGCCATTCACTTCTGGTGTCATGTCCTTTTTATTGAACATCCCTCAAAAAACTGACTTCTTCCTCCAGGATCTCCATTCTTGTAGCCAGCGTTGCACAGACTTCCTAAGAATCAAGGAAGAAATATTCGTAACCCATCTACTTCTAGCCCGTCTTATTTCTTGCTGCCTAGAAATTCTACTAGTGGAAGAAAGAATGAAATTAGCTTTCTATGATCTATCCGTGAGTCACAAGCTCATCGAGTCTTTCCTCTGGCTGCTTTTAAAGTTCAGAGAGCTTTTCAACTCCTGTGGACAGGCGTTTTTGTATGGGGACATTCCCCTGTGAAAAGAAGAGCTAGGAACAAGGCAGCTGGATTTGAACCAGACCATACAACAGACTGAAGGGAGGAGTTCATAGGACAGCACATTGGGGAGAATTCCACAGTCACTCGTTTCAGAGTCTTGGTTCCTTTTCATATGTGAATTTAAGTCATCATCTCACCACCATTTGTAGCAACCACTGTGTCCATGTGTCTCTGGTTTTAGAAGACAGATGTGTTACACTTAAGTAGTGTGAGTGTTGACAGAAGGTAAGTCCTTCGCTTCTTGCTGTGTGATCACAGACGCTTGGAAACATTTTCCCAAATGGAAAAAGACAAACAAAAAACAATTAGTTGCTTCCAACAACAAAAAGGCCGGTGGAAGAGTAAGACAAAGCTGTGCCAGCTGACAATATTAAACTTTACACACGATTTCAAATAAGAATGATTAAACCAATACAGGAACCTTACCATTTTTTCTGTACTTTGCTTTTTGGTTTCAAGTCAAGTTTCAGAAAGAAACCTTTCTGTCACACTGCTTTATGACAGAATAGACCTCCGAGAATAAAATGGGAAGGTCAGGAACATCGGCAAATGCTTGGTCTAATGTAATGTGAGGAGTAGGGATGTTAGGGACATGAACCAAATAAGTGTCATTGTCCCTTTTAGGAGCTCCTAACTGTCCAGGAACTGCTTCTAGTGTACTGTCAGTCTGTCGCACCAGTATCCAGTACATCCTTTGCAATGACCAAAGTCACTGGTCTCGAGTCTTTAGCTTCTCTCTCTCTCTCAATCTGTATACTTTTGAGGTACGTGGATCTGCAAGTGTGTTTTATGACTCATGAGTTTCTGTTGCATTGGAGAATTTCTGTGTCAGGGTGAGAATAAAAGCAGTGTCACTCGCTTTCATCACATAGCCTCTTGATCTGGAGGCCATCGAGAAAAGTGCAAGTGACTCATGAACAATTTCTTATCAATGCAGTAATAAGTGACCCGTCTAGTGACCTCCCGGAGGTTTGCCAGCAGAGCTTTTCCGGGATTATCTACCCCCCCCTCGCCCCAAATAAGTTGTATGTTTTTCCTTTGGTAGTTCCATTTTTCATGGCACTGTGCTGTGTTACACTGTGTGAACTTTTGTGCTGCAATGGAGTGTGTTCTTTTTTTATATAAAAGTATTAGGATTCCAGCTACTCCAGTTGAGAGACTCCAAGTTGTCTTACGCATTGCAATAAAACTATCAAAGGCCAACAGTAACGATTTTGGTTTCATTTTTATGATAAAAAACGTAGAGAAAGTGCATCTGTTTAGTTCCTTAGAGAAATAGCCATCTCTTCCCTGTGGCAAATTTCTGTACCCAAATTCCAAGTTTGAGAAACCCACCCACCACCACCAAATTGATTTCTACACATACTGACCCCAGAGGGTAGGCTAGAACAGCCCTGTGGGGCTGTAAATCTTGATAAGAACAGAAAGTCTCATCTTCCTCCCACTGAACAGGTGGGGGATTTGAACCACTGACCCTGTGCTTAGCAGTTCAAGGCATGACCCACTGCACCCCCAGGCCTTACGTCAAAGCCAGGTGCCACTAAATGAGTAAATGGATTTGTAGTCATTTTATAAAGAAAGAGTGAGGCAGAAGCCTGCATTTTTGTTCTCTCAGGGAAATGAGAGAGGAAGTGGCATGGCAGTGTCCCTAGACCCGTGAAATGGGTGAACTCACCTTGGAAACCCTTTCTTGCACCTGAAGGCGAGCAGTGGGAAGCAGGACAGAGATTGTGGCATCTTTATATGCTTCTAGAAAAGCCTGCTGCTTCCATTCTTTGAGGCTAAATGGACCTCGAGAAGGAAGAATCCCTTGAATGAAAATCATTACAGAATAAAGTGGTCACATCTTCTTGTCTGCCCAAGACTGTCTCAGTTGACGTCTGTCCCAGTCAGCTTAAGAATAGGTGCCTCTAGTTGTCTTGGATACTGTCCCATTTGAGAAAGCGCAAAAATTCTGGGGAAATTCCATACCCCTAAAAGTGGTTTCACTTTTTTACATTATGAGTTAGTCTTTTGGGGTCACTGCAAGCAGCTGCTCTTTGAATAATGTAGCAGCTGGAAGTGGCTCCAGGTTCCTGGAGAGTCGTTGGAATTTAAAGACATAAAGGAGTTTGCAGAGAGCAACTTTTTTTTTTAATCTAGGTACTTCGGTTCCAAGAGCAGAAGCTGTCAAGTTAAATAATTTCAGTTCTAGGCAAAGCTGATGGAAGAGTGTATGGAATCCCAGCATTGCCTTATCACTTGGAAAGGAGTGAAGAAAATGGTGATGTTTGATAGAGCTCTGCGGATTTCTCACATAGCCTCCTGATAGGTTGGCACCGGGTCATAGAAGATGACAACATGCTCCCAGGAGCACGTGGCAAACAGAGGGCTGGGGAGTGAGAGAGGGGAGGGCCCAGGAGGACCTGGCACTGAGGAGGGCCAGCTGGGCACCTGGCACACGATTTAACTTGGCCATGCTGTAAATGTTTAACTCTGAGGCCCCTTTTGAAAACAGTAAAATAGGACGCCTGCTCTCTTTGGAACAGCCCTCAGGGGGAAGTATTACTCCTGTTGACCCCGAATGTAGGCTTACAGAGCACATCATACATAGCTCTAGGGTTTGGAAAAGATGCTCTTGACTCCACCCCATTTGATTTCCTTACTGGAGAATATAAGTACAATTCAATAAATTTCCCTCTCGGATGTATTCCTACATGGTGGAGTTTTATGGCCATTATCATTGAGCAATAAGTCCTGTTTGTAAAGCCCTTATCCAAAAGCATCCATCGAACCTTATAGACAACCTCATGCTCTTTTAACTGTGCTGTGAAGCAGAGAGAGCAAAGAGTATGAGTTCAAGCCTCCTGCGAGAGGAAGGAGCTATTCAGAAGTGGTGATCAAATCAACCAAAATCATCTGGCTAATTACTTTGGTTCAAAAAGGTGCCTCTCCTGACTCTTGCGCTTCTGTAACCTATAACATTTTCAACCGTCCAGCCACAGACCACTTTGCGTTGCCAACAACAACAGCATTAATAAAACAAGGACAGTGCTGGGTAGCCAAACAGTACTCCAGGCACTTCAAACGTAGCGAAACCATGAAACATCACTGCACCTGTACTGACCCCAAATGGCGAATGAGGACACCATGGTGCAGCGAAGTCACGCTGCACAGTCATTGGCAGAAGCAGAATTCAGAGCCCGGCGACCTGGCTCCTGAGTTGTTCATCCTCCTGTCACCCTCCGTTGACCAAACCACCCCAAAAGAGGAATTTGGCCTGACAATCCGGAGGATAGCTCATGTCTGCATAACGCACAGAGATCTACACTTGGAGTTTACTATTCTTTAGGGGGTCGATGTACCTTTGTGTACTTGACAGAAAGGAGCCCTGGTGACTGCCAACCTCAACGTCTGCAGTTTGAAACCACCAGCTTCCCCTTGGGAGACAGACGAGGCTGTCTCTTCCTGTCAAGATTTTCAGGCTTGGAAACCCCAGACGGTTGCGGGGAGCTGAAGCCCAGTCACTGGCAGTGAGTTTGATACTTGGCAGCATCCGACATAATGATAGAAAGTGATTTTTTTTTAAATCTAAGCCAAGGACATTTTGTTATTCCCTCAGACTTGTCTGGTTCAGAGTCTGTAGATCTCCAAAATCCACACTTGTGAATGACGCCTGAAGCTTCAAACAAAAGTCTTGAAGTCATATTTACTCATCGGAAGAGCACGTTACTATTGAATGAACAGGTGCTTACCATCAGGAGATCCAGAGGGGGCAGATCAACTTATTTCAGAATTTATTTTAAAAAATAATCAAAGTATCCTTTCAGTCAAGATTGCACAGGTCTTGAATTTGTAATTCCCTCATGATTTGAAGACAAATGAATTATAATAGCCAAAAGCACGACGTCAGCTGTGTAGATAATCTAGCACACTGAACCAGGTAGTCTCTTGAAGCAAAATTATGTGTAAGATCAGCGGTTCTCAACCTGTGGGTCACAACCCCTTTGGTGGTTGCAGATATCTTGAATTTAAATTAGAAATTTGCAGCATTCCAAATGAGTTCCAGAGGAAGGTGTTTTTGGTGCCTCACAAAAATGTAGCATGCCCCACCCAAAAGTCTTTCTCTTATTGCCATTGTTAAGAAGCTGTCAATGGTGGCAACTTATCTGGAAAACCCCTGGGAGAGATCACCTCTTTGATGCCCATGTTTTCTAAAACAGGTTTTCAACTCTTTTTACCCCTCGTGTAAAGACACACGCGCGCGCGCGTGCGCACACACACATATACACGCACAAGCTTTCAGCCTCCAAAGTCAATTGGTAAAGGACTGAATAACGATTAAGACTTTCAGCCTTTACACTCTCACAGCCGGCAGGGAGATAGCTAAAAAGACAACAAAACCTCAATGTCGGAGACCTGGACTGAGCTAGGGATTCATGCTCTGCCTCCATCCAACCCACAAAGTCAAAATCCTGGCTTCTGTCCCCTCAGTAAATGACAGAGACATTACCTAGGGGTGCAGATGCGCCACCCATCAGAAGGGCCAGCAAAGGTAAGTGGAGAGCAGGATGTGATAGAGAAAAGGCCTTACAATAAGTGTCGGTCACCCTGTCGATTCCCCAAATATGTCATTCCTGAAATGTAGTACAGGAATCTTGGACTGGCTACACAACCCACCAGGAATGGTGTGAAGGATGAGGGTCCCAATCCACATAGAGCTGAATGGTCTTCAACCAAAGAATCACTGT